>NW_019290438.1:0-132156 GCF_000500325.1 Leptinotarsa decemlineata
CAGAATTGGTGAAGATATGGCAAGTAAAATAAAAAAGCCTATATACCCCGTTTTATAAAGCCGCAATGATATCACCAATTCAATATTCATACACCCAGTCACAAGAAACGAGTTGATTGATATCATTTCCGGATCAAAAAATTAAACTTCTCCTGTTCCCGATAAGATATTTATGTACCTATCAAAAAGTTCCACAATTACTTTTCAGAACCCATATGTCACATTTTGAATTAAATATTTACCGTAGGAAAACTAGCTGAATCTTTCAAAAACTCAATCACAATAACGATTTTTGAGTCTGGTGACAAAAAAATTAGTAACAAACTTTCGACCCATGACTATGATCAATAACTTCTCTGAAATATTCGAAAAATGTCTCAAAAATAGAGTTACTATTTTGCAATAATGACAACTTTTTTTTGAATCACAATATGGTTTTTTAGAAAACAGATCAACAGAAAACGCAGTTTTTGATATTGTTAATCAAATCAACAACTGTTTTCAAAATCAACAAAAATGCATAACTGTCTTTTTGGATTTGGCCAAGGCATCTGATACTGTGGATCGTAATATACTCCTTAGACATTTAGCTAACATTGGTGTGAGGAGTGTTGCTTTGAAAGAAAGGTAAACAACTCTCAGCGACCCACTAAAAATTACTCGGGGCGTACCCCAAGTAACTGTATTAGGACCCATCTTATTTCTAATATATATGAACAATATCTTAAGATTTTCTGATTTCAATAGTGAAATAACTTCATTTGCTGATGACACAGCTATCACTTTTGTTGAAAAAACGTGGGAAGAAGTATACACTCATTCTGAAATAGACATCGAAACGATTTTCAACTGGTTGAGTTCTAATTTATTGAGTGTCAATGTTGATGAAACCAAATTTATTGCATTTGCTCCAACAACTAGAGATCAACCAGCTACAAACATCTTAAAAATCCACAAAACACCTTGTGCAAATGTTTCCAATTGTAACTGTACTTCTATACAGAAAACGGATGCAATTAAATACCTAGGGGTATTAGTGGATCAATCTCTTCGGTGGAACGCACACATTGATTATGCAGTAGCTAGATTACGTAAATTAATATATAAATTTTATCAGCTCAGGAATATACTAAACAGGAAAATGATACTGATGGTGTATGATGCCTTGGCTAACTCCATAATACGTTACTGTGTAATAGTATAATCATAATTAAATATACAGTATAACTGAATAATTAATTTAAACGTCATTCAAAATTCATCAATAAGAATCATGATAAAAAAAGATCGGAGGTATTGTACCCAGTCGTTGTATGATGAAATTGGGATATTCGGTGTTAGAAAAACTTACATTTTTCAGAGTTTATTATGGACTGCTAATTTTTCAATCAAATTTGTACAGCATGCTTTCAATAATCGTAACAGTTCAGTTTAGACCATGAATGTTACACGCATAATCAAAAATTTATAACCTATCTGAGACCCAAACTTTATAACACTCTAGCTGAATCATTGAAAGGCATGAGAAACCAACTCAAATTCAAATTAGAATAAAAAAAATTTGTTCACAATAATTATGATATGCTTCTTCTGATACTTGAATAGAAAATATCTATTATTAGAGGTGTCTTTCAGAGCGCATCACAGATATACATTTCTCTATCTCTCTCTCTTTCTCGTCCTCTATCTTCTTCTTACTATCTATTCCTTTCTATACTCTGTTCACTATATTTGGTTATATAGGAAAAAATATACTATTTAGTTTGCTGGCTACAACACAAGCTTGCCGTAACTTTCATTGGAATTGTATAAATATAATCGTATAATTGGAATTGTATAAATTTACTTACTTACTTACTTTATAAAGCTCAGATCAGACATTCTTTGAATCACTACTTTCGCACAAGCACCGCTCTAAGAGCGCCTCAAAGATTTTCCTGTAGGTAGTTTTCACAGAAAAGACGTTATTATTCACTTCGTTTCCTTTAACCTAGAAGTTTTGGAGAAAATCCGTTTCTGTATAAATATTTTCTTTGGTAACAATGGACTGCTTTTATATCTGAGATCCAGTAATTCCGACTTTTCCGCGAAATAACGGCAAAAGGAAATGTTATTTCTTGAAATTACAATAATGCGATGTTTTCACACCAACTTCCAAGAAAGTATTGTTTTCGAAATTATGTTCCGAAGGCACTTTCCTGATTATTCGAGTAATGCGAAATCCAATATCGAACTGGTATATCAGAAATGTGCACTTCTATAAATAGATTCTACGGAAACACGTTGAAATAAGCAACTTGCATGTTTCGCTACTTTCGGTAAAATACCGAAAAACTTTCTATTTAGCATTATAAATACTACTTACTTCTCTTGAATTTTTTTTCTTAAGGTTCAAGTGTTTCAAACCAAATCAGAGGTTGTTGACTACACAAGTTGACTACTTCGTTACTCATCAAAACTGGTCGTTGCTGTTGATGGATTTTATTTAATCACATCAGATTCGATATATTTAAATATTTGGAAGGAAATATAATGACGATTTTTTATATATACATCCCAAAAAATAGAGTATATGAAGAATATTTTATTTCCCCGATCAAAACTTTTTGATATCCAACGTAGTGTCATGTCAGCTCCGCTATTTAACATTTCTATACCACTTTTGTCTTTTGCCTCAAAATAGGCCTCAGTTTCAACAATGACCTCTTTATTTGATCAAATTTTTTAACGGCATGCATTTTTCTGAGATCTGCGTTCAGCCAGTAGTCACTGCGAGCCAAATCTGTCGAATACGGTGGAGGTTTCTTTGCAATTTCGGCCTTCAAACGCTCCAATGACGCTATATAATATTTACTGTTGATTGCATTTCCCTTCTCAAGATAGTCCATGAATATCACACCACGCACATATAGAAACACCTGTCAGCGATACGTGTAGTTGTAGTAATACCTGAAATAGTTATGTTATTGATTCCATGTGGAGTTTAACAGAACAGAACAGATTTATGTAGTTAATAAAGTTATTTATCTATATATCCACACCAAAATACCGAGGCCATAACTTTTCCAGCTGATTGTTGTGCTTTCTGGTGCTTTGGATGAGGTTCACCAGTTGCTCTCCAGTCCACTGCAAGTGGCCGTCGATGGATATTTTTCTAATACTTTTACCATCAACGTTGGTGTTCCTCAGAGATCCATATTGTCTCCAACTCTCTTTTTATTGTATGTCAACGACTTATTGGAAAAAACAAAAATCCAATATATTGCTTTGCTGACGACAGCACACTTGTCTCATCATTACTTTTGGATTCCAGGACATTGGCTACGGAGGCACATCTTCACCGGCAGCAGGAGGTTGCAAATCTTGATGAGTATCTAGAGGGATTTTGAATTGGGGTGAAAGAAACCAAGTTCAATTCAATGTCATGAAAATCCAGGCATCAATTTTCAACAAAAAAAATAGATGTGTCCAAACCGAATATAATAATATTAGGACAGACAATTCCGCTTTCTGCTTCGATAGGTTTGTTGGGGGTTGAAAGGGACACCAGTATGTCTTGGCACAATCATGTCACACATAAGATTGAAATTCTAATGATGATTGGCTACGGAGATAGGACAAGAACACAAAATGAAGTTACCCATTCATTCAGAGAGAAGTATCCTGATTTACTACCCATATCGCGAAGTACCGTAAGCAAGATCGAAAAACAGTTCCGGGAAAATGGGCATTAAAGAAAAACAAAAAATCATCGTCGGAGTGCGCTCAGTGAAGAGGTCTTCTCTCTGTTGAAGAAAATCCCTATTTCCCCACTAGGCATATAGGTAGGGAACTCGAAATTAGTCAGTCTTCAGTGGCAAGAGTTCTTAAAGTTGAAAAATTTCATCCATATAAAATAACAATCCTTCAGATCACCGAAGATGATCCAGATAGAAGACTCCAGTTTTGCGAACAAATGATGGATCTACTAGACAGGAATGTTGTACAAAAAAAAAAGTTTTATTTTCTGACGAATCAACGATTTTGTTGAATGGTGAGGTACATCGTCAAAATTGTCGTTATTGGGCAGATAGAAACCCACAATGGATGAGTGAAGGCCACACTCAACATCCAGAAAAAGTCAATGTTTGGGCAGGGATTGTTGGTTATCGAGTTATAGGACCGATTTTCTTCCAAGAAAATCTTACTGGAGCAAGATATTTAGAATTCTTGCAGGAGGACCTAGTTCCGAATTTGGCTATTTTGTTCCCTTGTCCTATAGAAGTTGACGTCCCGAATAGAAACATCTGGTGTCAACAGGACGGCGCGCCTCCTCATTTTGCAAGACCTGTCCGTGAGTACCTGAATGATGTATTTCCGGGCAGATGGATTGGCAGAAGAGGACCCTATGAATGACCACCTAGGTCTCCGGATTTGACACCTTTGGACTTTTTCTTTTGGGGTTACTTGGAGAGCAAAGTTTTTAAGACCAAACCGGCAAATATTGAGGATTTGAAAGAAGGAATAAGACAGGAGTGTAGGCTAATTTCCGGTGAAGTAATCAGAAATGTTCAAAAAGAATTTCAGTTACGTTTAGGGTATAGGCAGTTAGTAAATGGACAACATTTTGAACACTTGTTGAAGAAAGACTATTGAATTGAATTCATTTTTTGAATTAGATAATGTTTGTTAAATATTTTTTAAAGGACAAGAGTAAAAAATTGAAATTTGGCAGGCATGTGCAACTTGTTGAACCCTTCAATATAAGTAATTGAAAAAATA
The DNA here is from genome assembly GCF_000500325.1 of Leptinotarsa decemlineata. Taxonomy (NCBI): domain Eukaryota; kingdom Metazoa; phylum Arthropoda; class Insecta; order Coleoptera; family Chrysomelidae; genus Leptinotarsa; species Leptinotarsa decemlineata. Next base: position 4,762 of record NW_019290438.1, read on the forward strand.
AGATTGTCATTTAAAAAACTTATCGATGACGTCATATCTCATATTTGAGACACACTGTATATTTTTTTTGCATTGAAATAAAGGAAATTTAAAATACTAATCGATGGGCGTTTTTGCATTCGTGGTGTGATATGTTGAGTTCGTTGACGTGTATCATATTCATGTGTGGGTAATTCAAATTTTTGTTTTTGGTGGTAATACATATTTATTTTCAGGAAAAAGAGTTGGTAGACATCAAATACACGAAATTCCGCATAGAGAGCGTCAGATGGAAAAGTGGGTCCTTTTTTCAAGTTAATTTTTAAAAACCGTCTTTGGAGGACCTCTATAGGATATAAATGAGTTTTTAGTGCACTACCCCATACTAATAAGCCGTATCGAAGATGGCTCTCAACTAGGGCATAATACAGTGTTTTTACTTGTTTTATGGTAGTGAGTGTACCAGGACTTTAAACTTGTGGAGAATGAATCTCAGCTTTTGGCATAGAGATTGAATATGAATGTTCCACTTGAGATGCGTATCAAATATTTTGAATATGTTGCTGATTTGATAACGAACTGTTCTGTTGGAATATGAACTTGAATTTTATCGAAGTTAGGGAAAGTTGTCCTATTGTAGCAAAATGCTAGGAAGTGTTTCGTATTAACATTAATTGTGAGTAATTTATGATTTAGCCATTTCCAGATAATATGAAAGTCCGATGCATCTATGTCCCTAAGTTCATACCACGAATTACCTTTGTAAAAATGGCTGTATTATCAGCGAAACCTAGTATATCTCTCCTAGTCTTCAGCAAAAACATTCCGTTCACGTAAATACTGAAGAGTCTGGATAGTCTGGAACACCGAAGGAAGAATAGAGATTCTTCTCTTTTTTATAGATACTTTTCCGGGAGGTGTTCAAGTGACTTGACACATTCTATTCCACCAAGAGCGGTACATATCAGAAATACGCGACGGACTGTGGCTGGTCATCGTTTTGAGGTTCAACTCACTACACCTCAAACTTCACTGTTCCAGGACTCCTTCATTTGAAGAACTGCGTTTATGTGGGATAAACTCTCTGATAATGTTTTTCCAAATGAATTTGATCTCCAGCGATTCAAATCCAACGTTAATAACTACTTTCGCACAGGCACCGCGCTTAGAACGCCTTGAGGATTTTCCTGTAGTGCTTGTGATTTGTCCTCTTTGTCCTCTTACCAAGTCTTTCTCTGCCACTTGAAGTGTTATTAGTTTTGAATACATTTGATATAGAAATTGAAAACAATACATACAGCATGCTTTATAAATGCCCCATTCTTATCTTTTTCGTTTCTTACATACAGGGAAGATATCTTGAAAGTTGAGAAATGTCTATTACTTAGGAATATGCTTTACATTAAAAGGGGTACTCCAAACATTCGTTATGGAAGTGAATCGGATATCATTCACAGGTATATAAAAGAGGTGAAATTTCACTCACATGTAACACTGTCATCCTCAAAGGCGGATTGAGATGTTTCGGTGACAGTCGTCTTATAACCTCTTCAGCACCAATCCGGATAACATTACAAGATATAAAACATAACACTGAATCCATTCATAAGAATACGAACTTATGTCACGAATGAGTTGAATCTACTGACGTCATCGATGGCAATACGTAATGACATTCGTATTGTATTCATTCCCAGCCATAGGAATCTTGTTTGAATTGAAAGGGGTATATTGCTAGGAGATATACATTTTTTGAGAAAGACAGTTTCTGGCTTTCTTTTTCTAACCTTGAAACAAACCAATTGGAATATTATGGAAACTATTGATAATGATGAAAAAAATCACCTGATTTCTTTTCGTAATCAACAAAATATTTGATAGTTCACCCAAAAAATGTTGCATTTTATATGATTAATATGCCAGTGAAATTTACACCTATACAATATTGAAAGTTATTGGTTGGGCTCCTTTCATCTTCAATGCAAATCTATTTGTAATTAGGAATTAACTTCTTCTTTAGAATTGGAAAGGCCATATTTCTAGGAGAGAATAATTTCTCTGATTGTATAGGTACTTCTCCATCATTGAACAATGAATATGGAAAACACCTGAAGGAAACAAGAATGAAGAATAACTACAGTAAAAACTCTCATCAACAGTCGAAATTGCAAGTATTCGTTATTCACTGATATACTAAATTCAATCATTTCATGGTTTTCAACGTTGTTTGACCGAATTGTTGCTCTTGTCGCAGTTTTCGTCCAAACTCAACATTGAAAATGCCCTCGACATTTTAATAAGAATCTTATCGATAACTTTCGTTTGCTGTTCGTGGCATTCTGAAGTTAGAAATTCAATTTCTTCTGGAAACGCAATCTCGAAGGCGAGATTATAATTTGACGACATTTCCTTAATATTAAGCAGATGTTTTCGGGTGTTCATTGCTTGAGGTGTTATCTAATGCAAATATCATAATGCAAATGTGCGTATAGTTCCTTCTGACTAGAGAAGAAATGTCATTGATGAAAATTTAGTAGGAACTCTTTCATTGGAAGTAAATCGTCTCTCTATGGAATAATCTTTCCCTCAGTTTTTTTCAATAACTATATGCTTTTCAAATCTAACATGGATGGCAACTACCCTACAATAACATAAAAATAATAATAGTAACAGTTTATCAGTTCTTCAGATTATGTCTAGCATAATATAGAATAAGTCGGTATAGTACAGTAGGTATCTGTTATAAAAAAGATTTGTAAGATAACATTTATAAGATATTGACAAATTGTGGTCAATATAATTGATAGATATAATTATTGATGTTGAGTGCATGAAAGCATGTAAAAGGACTCAATATAATAGTAATGGTGGTTAATTATTTGTTATCGGTTCTTATGACTATTTCTTACATAATACAGAACAAGTCAGGTGTCAGGTGCCACGCGAATTTTTGATAATACAAATGAGAGACTTGAATGAAAAACAAGTGCGATGGGGTACAGGGGCGGCCTAAGCAATGAAGCGTCATCGCCGAGAATAACGCGACCAGAACGTTGACAGACGCGTGAGGACATTCGTCGCTGACGATTGTTTTAGTTTTGCTAATTTTTTTACGGGTAACATAATTCAATTCTTGAAGATATTCAGTACTCAGTGCAGTTGGCATATTTTTTAGTTACTGTTCTTTCAAAGTAAAAATTTAAATTACATAGCTGTGGCTTGCTGTTATATTAACGTACAGCCGAAGCTGCTGAACCTAGAATCTTGGAATATGCAGGTAGGCTCTTTGTATAGCGTAAATGGTCATCAAGAAAGAGAATCAGGAATTGCCACCTCTAAAGGGGGTAAAACAGGGGTTGTATTGAATTTCGTCAGATTTGAAGTTGGAAACCAGGAGTTTTGGGTCATTTAAAAAATATTGTAAGTATTTCTTTGAAATGGTCTGTTTCGAAACTAAATGTGACAAACCAAATTCTACGTTGCGAAGCATCGGGCAACAACTGGTTACCACATTACTTTTCCCGAAGCGATTTTTTTCTTTGTAAAATTCACTTGTGTTTTCATTACTTTAGGTAACAACCAGCTTTAGGTTTCTTGCAGCGATATTAACGTTTTATACGTTTTATACGCAAACATCAAGCATGCTCCTCAAATGCAAATCCTGTTAAACATGTCCCATTCCAATCATAGAGAAGTGGAGTAACCCAGGAGTATACTCTAACGTATTTCGTGGAATGCCTTGGAGAATGTAAGCTACTGTCGAAGCTATTGAAACCATGGTTTATTATTTTCTCTTCCAATTGTTCGCTTGTTATGTTACCGTTTAGTTGTTAATTTATGAATGAGTATTGTAAAAAATGAAGACCACGCAACCTAGATGTCGGAAACATAACTTTGTTTTCTCTCGTATCATGTGCATATATCGGTCCTAATTGGAAAATCTGCTTGATAGAAATCAATCTCAAATGAATTTGATTCCATTCATTTAAGAAATATCAAAATCTTACTAAAAATAAAAAAGTTATTCTAAACTCGGTCACTCGGTAGCCGGGCGGTTCGACGTGGGTGCTTTGTTCACTCAGTCAATCAGCCGATGTATGAGTCGATGGTTCAAGCCCCAGGCTGAACGCTCAATTTTCATTTGCTATCGTCCAACCTATGTTAGGAATCACACGTTAAAAGGTAAGACCTCGTTAGTCCTTAGCTCGCACAAGTTTCGACTTCTGAGGGTTGTCGTTCATGAGGGTGCGATAGCTGGTTAACGGAAAAAACATATTTTAAACAACATATTTCAAGGTGATCGCTTTTTATACACCTGAGTGTAACATTTCGTAGGTACAATTACTTCACTTATAATAATGTATACTTTGAAATTTGGATTTTAAGTTCTCATGAAGAAGCTTCAAATTCGAAAGAAATATCAACAAAACACAAGAACTATTATTACATGAATGTATATAACTTTATATTTCTGTTTCAATCTAATTGCTAAGATTGTTCATGGTTAGTTGTTAGAATATATGGATATATCCTAATATTTGTATTTTATTCTCGTTGTTAGCATGAATTTGTGTTTGAATTTACTTCCTAGAATGTTGGTGAATTGTAATGAATGAATGTATATATTTGTGTTTCAATCTAGTTGTTAGGTTTGATATATGTATTCAAGTTAGTTGCTAGGACGAATTTATATACGATGTCTGTCCAAAAAATAAGTTGAATTTTAATTTTTCCCAAAAAATGTTCATTTATTCATCAATTTCAATTCCGCCCATCACAAAGTGGTCCAACTCAGATATGCACTTTTTGGTATGTCCTTGAGCTCTCTTAGCGACCCTATTTTTATCTCCTCAATCGTCACAAAACGCTATCCTTTCATGGATTTCCTCAATCATGGAAAAAGGAAAAGGGCGCAGGGGTCTCAAATCTGGTGAATACGGTGGCTGAGTATGATTACGCTGTTATTTTTGGCTAAAAACTTTCGAACAAGCAATGACGAGTGAAAGGGTGCATCATCGTGATGCACAAGCGATGAATTGTTTTTCCACAATACCGAAACGTTTTCTTCGTATTGCTTCTTGCAAGCGGGGCATAATTTCAAGATAATACTCTTCATTTACCGTACGATCATGTAGCAAGATGCACTACACCACGGTAATCGAACAGTAAGCATAACCTTGACATTTGATCGAAATTGGCGTGTTTTTTTTGGTTTCACTGTAATGACAAAGGCAGTTCTTGATAGTAAATATTTCCTACCAAGTAGGAAACGTGTAGTACGTGTACCATGTACAACAATGGAATTTACTAGCTCTTAAAACCAAAGTTTTATATTTAGGAACCGCAACCATGAGCTATCCTCGTTTTTTACTTTGCAGGATAAAATGTGTGTTTGTGTAAATCCAAATGGTGTGATGAAAAAAATTAGGATTTGCACATAACCCGGACGAATGGCGTTCATTTATAGATTCGTCTAAAACACGTTTAAAAGCCGTTCTGCTTCATAAGACCCTCCATTTCTCTTGTACATGCAATTGCCATGAAGTAAACATACGAAAGTATGTCATTTATTCTGAGTTCAATAAGTTATAGTACGTACAAATGGCAAATATGTGGAGACCTGAAAGTCGTAGGACTATTAATAGGTCTTCAAGGCGGGTTCACGAAGTTTTGCTGTATCCATTTGCCTTTGGAACAGTAGGGTAACACAGAGCCATTATCGAGTAAATATCGAATCGAATAAATATATTCCAGGTCAAGCTAACGTGGAGAATATTCATCTTGTCAATCCTGAAAACGTTTTGTTATCTTCATTACACATTAAACTGGGTTTAATGAAAACTTTTTTTAAAGCATTAGACAAAGAAGGTGATGCGTTTAAATATTTTGAATATCTTGATGCAAAGCTCAAGGAAGGTATACTTGTTGGACCACAAATTAGAAAACTACTAAGTGATCAATAGTTTCATCAAAAATTAGGTAATGTTGAATTAGCTGCGTGTGTTTCTTTCAAAAGAATTGTTTGGAAGTTTTTAAAGAACAAGAAAGTAGAAATTACGAAACACTTGTAGAAGAACTACTTGCAAACTACTGCAGAATGGGATGTCGCATGTCTCTCAAAATCCATTTATTGCAACCCCATTTGAATTTTTCCCCAGAAAATTTGGGTACTGTCAGTGACGAACAAGGAGAAAGAATCCACCAAGACAAACTGACAAAAAAGCAACGTTACCGAGGCAGACGGGATACAGCAATGATGGGGGATTATTGCTGGTTCCTTATGTGGGAAAACGATGAAACATATAAAAGAAAGTCAACAATTGCAAAAAGATTATGCACAAAAAACTTCATTTGAATATTTTTTCATGTGTATTGTAAATATAGTCTGTTTTGATCTTATATTTCATTAAAATATGTGAAAATTTTTGTATGAATTCAAAATAACTATAACTCAAAATCTTTACGTGATAGACAATTTTTGATGTTTAAGTCACAGTCAGGATGTTTTAAACTCTTATGTGTAGCCATTATAATATTAGTTGCGATTTTTTTTCTTATTTGTTGGCTAGTATTTTTGCTCTCCTGGGCACTTCCATTCGTACGATTTCACTCTCGTTTCGAAGTCATAACCTTAGATACCTGGTTAGACATCGCCATTGACGTCATTCAACAATTCCTGAACGATGCTCATGCGACGATCTTTTTTATCGGAATTCAGCAGTTTTGGAATAAGCTTCGCTGCCTCTAATTCCATGCCTAAATTGCTGATAAAATTGCCAGGCATGAGCCAACTGATATGCCAATATGCTCAGCAACTTCTTTAATAGTGTTTCGACGAATCTCAATAACAATTTTCTTCAATTTCTCAACATTTTCATCGGTTGTTGATGTGCTGGGGCGTCCAGGGTACAATGTTTTTCAATGAAAAGTTTGTAATACTCATAAACATTTTTTCGTCTCAGAGTAAAATCACCGTATGTCACTGTCTACATTTCAAGTGTTTTTGAGCATGCACGCTAGCACAGTAGCTTCGTCAAGTGATTTGCTACTGTGCTAGCGAAACATGTTGTGATATATTTCTCAAATAAAGTTTGTGGAGATCGAATCGTGAAGTGTAGTTTTTGGAACTACTATGGATCTTCATCACATAACGGCCGAATCAGAAAAAAAAAGTTTGTATTCCAATGTAATAGTCAGAATCCATTGGATCACAAATTTCAGGTATCAACATACTTAGGTTAATAGGTTGTTTTTGTTTCGGTTTATTATTTTTCGATAAATTGTTTTCAGGTGAATTGTTTTCGATAAAATCTCAAAATGGTAAACGTGTAAATGCCGTAAGAGAGGATACTCTTTCAAATAAAAAAGACGGATTTTTCAATTTTTCTAAAATATTGAAGCAGTTTCTGATTACGGTTGGCTGTCATTTCTGGATCAACGTATGTTCCAGCTGTCTGGAAAAGTAGGTAAACATCATCAAAAACCCAACCGGATCAGAAAAATGTTTCGAAGTAGCTCCAAAGCCTATCTGCAGCCCCACAAAAAATGTTTTTTATATAACAGCCAGTAACAACTTCAGTTATTTCGAATATTACTGTTTCAGATGACAGCAGTTTCATAGTATCATAATTTGATGAACTCACATTATTGCACTAATCACTGATCAGTAATCCTATAGTACTGCCAAAAACTTCCACTCTTTCACGATATAAATTCATCAACATTCATCTTTAGGAACAAAAATATCTTTACAATGATTTTTTTCTAAAATAAACTTTTTTCGATTGCCAATCAAGTGAAGAGGTGATTCGTTCATAACTCAACCGATGGTTTCAAAGTTCATACCCGTTTCTGAAATATACAATTATAATTCCGAAAACGAATATAAATTTTCCATCATTCATCTTCAGTCTTCAAGAAATGTGATTATTTTTTTATGCTATGCTGGGTTTCGATTTGATTGAGCTCAATTCAATTTATTTATCTTATAAAGCTGTTTTTGATGAAAAATTTATATCGTTTATGCGTCGAGATATTTCAATATATTATTGTAATACTGTTTATTTTTCTGCGAATAAATCTCTACGAACCTGGAAACCATTCGATTTATCTGATCTATCTGATATGAGTTCAGTGAGCCAGGATACAAAAGTGGATCAGTTTCAGCGCAAAACGGACGCCGAAATCCATGAATAATTGGGTACTTAACGTCCGACACCATAAATTTCATTGAACGCCTTTTTATATAGCTCAACATCATTGTTGATTTATTTATAGGTTCGATAATAATTTTACTTCTCTGTCATTTGATTTCACACTGAAATGATAACAATGTTGCTGAAAAATCAACACCGAAACATATTGCTAAACTCAAAATATAGGTGTGATAAAAAGCAAGGATATGCTTATTTTTTTGGAATCTGATACCTCTTGAAAATTTTTGGGAAAGTTTTTGGCTTTCTACTACTCCATCTTGATACAAAAGAGGAGGACGAGGGAGTCTTCCAAAGTAGAACTCATGTGAATGATGTCTGATTTTTATTCCACAACGAATGTTTGAAATACGAACTGAGTAGAGAAAAGTATATTCTGTATAATTCAGTGTTGATATAGAAGTATTCGTTTCGAAAGAATTTCTTCTTTCGTATAATTCAATGTTTATATGAAAATAGCTGTTTCAGGACTTTCTTTCAGTTTGTGTCTGAAAATATTCGATGTCCATACTACTGAGGTAGAAAGTGAGTTACAGCCTAATCTCATTCATTGTAGGTGGTGCTCACCCTGCAAGGGGAAACATTAGAATACTCCTGCCGAGTGAAGTATCACTGATGACAAATTCTTCTAAATGACGGCCCTTTACCATGTGGTGGACAGAATCGGAAGATCATTGGATAACAAAGAATCCACCCTGGGTGGGCTACTGTGATAGCGAAATATGTAGTGATAAATTTTTCGAATGAAGTTTGTGTATATCAAATTGTAAGGTGTAGTTTATGAAATCACTAAGCGACATGATCTTACGTTTATTATTATATGGCATCACGAATGTATTCAGCATGACAAAGTAAATGACCATGAGAGTAAACCTATTTTGGGAAATTTTATTGATATCTATTCTCCTGTAGCATTTTTCATACGTTTTTGAAAGAGATCCCTGTCATAGATCTTTTTTTATACAAATAAGAAAAGTCACACTAACACACATACATTATTAACCAAGAATGAATATTATACTGTTTCTCCGTCTATTTGTGTTTCTCTGGATAGGACAGCTATATTTTCGTCAGTAGAATAAACACAATTCGAAATCAATAGATATTTCAGATACTTTTTGAATAAGTATTGATTTAACTTTTTGACATGGGGAGGTAGAATATTGTATAAGTTGACATCGATAGAGTTTCTGCTTGACTTTTTCAGTCTGAATCACATCATCTAGTCTCATGGTCGTGGAAATCACAATTTCTGTTTAATGTTGATTCATTTTCAATGAAAATCTATAAAAAGTTGATACAGATAAATAGAAAGTACTGTCATTATTTCCATCGAAAGGAAATGAGGTCTACAGGAGTCTAAGAAACCAGGCCTAGATAATATCCTCCGGCCTTTTTTGTAACATAAATATCCTACTTGTGTTAGTGCTATTTCCATATGATATGTGAAAATGGAAAAAAACGTAGTAATCTGATAATAGCGCCTGTTGAGAGATTATATCTTTCAATTTCCGAAAAAGAAATGTGTATTTCGACAGTTTAATGCTAAGTTGTTCAATGTGCTCTAACCAGTTCAAATTATCATATAAATGTAACACTGTGTCCTTCAACCCAAGAAGTGTTTGATGTGAAAATGATATGTTGAGTTTCATTACCGTTCAACATTTGATTATTTCTTTTGAACCATATGTCAGCATTCTTTTGAATTTGATTTATATCGCGCACCAAATTACCCTTGATTTTTCTGGATGTCGTAAGAGTAGTATCATCGGAGAAAGCAAAACAATTATGGGGTGATATGAAGGAAAAGAGATCATTCATATTGATTATGAATGAAAGAGGCCCCAGAACCGAGCCTTGGAGAACTCCATATGTAACTGGTCTTCAAGTCGGATACATTGTTCGAGTCAATTGATACATATTGGTATCTGTTTGTCAGATATGAAGAAAAAAGAGACAGGGGGGTCCTTTTATGCCATAGTTATCTAATTTTTTTCAGTAGAATAGAATGTGAGACGCAATCGAATGCTTTTGTTAGATCATATAAAGCAGCAATAGTGTGTTCTCCTTTTTTAAAGCAAGTTATTATGTTTTCGATTACTTTCTTTACCGCACTTATTGTGGAGGATGATTTCCTAAATCCGAATTGATTAGTGTTGAATGAAAATACTCATAAAGCCTATTTTCTAGGATGATTTCAATTAATTTGCCGAAAATTGGAACGATCGATATTGGCCGGTAATTTTCAATTGCATCCTCACTGCCTTTCTTGAAGATTGGGACAACTCGAGTCACCTTGAATTCACTTGGAAATATACTTTTTTCGATACACGCGTTAAAGATTATTCCAAGCGGTTCAATTAGATACGAGGCCCTTTTTTGAAAATTCTATTATTAAGTTCATATGCATTAAACGAGTTTGAGTTTTTCAGATCAGATCAGCTCAAACGATCGTCCTGGGTCTTCGTAATCTCGTTCAATCGGAATTCGCATTTGGATCTATATTTTATCAGCTCGTCTTTGTAATATTCTACCTCATCGTACTCCTCTTCTAATTAAATATCATCGCTGACTTCTAATGACAATTTTTCTTCAACTTCTTCATCTGCCTTGAATAATCTGCTACTCTTATACTCCAATTGTCTCATTAGAAACATTTAATCCTCTTTAGTCGAATATTTCAGCTTCAAAGCTCCATCAAGCGCTTCGACAGATTTTTTTGGAAAGTCTCCTCAACTGCTGTCTATGTTTCTTTAAACTATCCATCTTTTACGTCCTGTCACGGTCGTCAAATGTTGTAAATGGGATGGATTCTTATTATTTAATCTTTTAAAAAATAGGTTTTGACTTTTGTCGTAATGAATTTCATTTATATTTTAACAACTGAACTCCACTGGATACAATAGTTACCAAACAAATCATAAAACAAAATTATTCATATAGGGAGAGAAAATATTAACATCAAAATAATGTCATGAACAATTCCAACAATAACGATCCTGGTGTTTTTGAAAAACGTTCGGGAGTCGATGAGGAGAACATTGGATTTTTGCGTCTTAGGGGGAGGGAGGGGGTTAATCATTTTCAACAGTTCTTTTAGATTAAGAAACATTACAACTACCGGACTCAGTCATGGCCGGTGGGAGAAATCGTATCTGCATAAAGTTTGAGTCGGTGTATAACAAAAAAAGTATTAGACAAAAGGAATAGAAACTTTTGACTATCACTGGAGTTTTTTCCCAACACCAAATCGATATTTTCAACACCTCGACACGTGTTTCGATCACCAAGTGATCATCTTCGAAGAAGAAGATTAAAACTGACTAAAGACTAACTGAACTGACAAAAGACTAAAAAAATAACGATTTGGTGTTGGAAAAAACCTCCAGTAATATTCACCACTACACCAAAGGTTCCAAACAGTGCATCATAAAATAGAAACTTTTATTTGCAGTGTAGTACGGATTGCGGGTTAAACAATAATCGGATATTAAAATGCCATTTGGATTCTTGTAGATATATAAAAGCCAAGCTTACCGGTCATGACTCAGTCCGGCAGCTGTTCATGAAATTTTTGGTAATAAATTGTTATTGTCGAAATTCTTTTTCGTTCCGTATCTTCGAAACGAAGCGCGCAGAAAAAAAACACTTTTTGATCTTAGATTAACACTCATCTTAAAAAAGTGTGATACTTATAAGTAAGTGTAATACTTATAATTCAATGATATTTCATACTTTACTCAGAAATCCCAAAATTATTGAATTTCTATTCCCGTTCTACTTACTTCAATAATTTCAAAATTTGATTTAAGTGGAATAAACAGGTTTTATGCAAGAAAAAAATTGATTTGTTTCAATGTCATTTCTTCTCACAAATTCAAATCCTTGTCTTGAACAAATAATTACATGGAAATATTTATTTATTGTGTTTGAAAGTGGTTGACAATGTTTCGTGGTGTATTTCATCAGTTCGGACTTCCATTGTCTAATATAATATAAATTGATTTGAAATTCCTGGAAAAATATTGAAAAGATTAACCGAAAATAACAATTTTATTTGAACAAAAAAACTGAAATTACAAAGAAATAACATCAAACCAAACAACAACCAAAAAAATAAAAATTGGAATATTAATGAAAGCTGAAGATTAAACATTATTATTAACAAAAAATGAAAAATAAAAATAAAAATTAAAAGATTTCAAACCCAGTTATGTCACGACGTTTTGATTGTTAGTATCCACAATCGTTTTCGGGTGATAACAGGACTTATTCCTCCGAGATACGACTATTTATAGGCCATTCGAGTGCTTTCACCTATCCCCTCTTCTCTCTCTCTCCGCTTCATTGGTTTTAGCGGGAGATGTCCGTTTGGCGGGAGTTGGTCGTTTTTCGGCGGGAGGTTTCCATATGTTACGTATCTCTTCGCTAGCTTGCGTTGTTGAACAACATATACTCTGCTTCTTTTAATTTCCTCCTTAACCAGTGTTTCTCTTTGTGGATGATTTCATCTCGAGCCCACTTGATATTATGCTCCTGAGTTCAAACATGCTCTGCTATTCCGGATTTGCTGGTTTCTCCTCGCTGTGTGTGTTTCTTGTGCTCAGCAATGCGAACTTTCAATGGCCTCTTAGTTTCACCGATGTATGATTTGCCGCATTCGCAGGGTATACGGTAAATGCAATTCTTGGAATCGCAGTCCGCGTTTGGTGGCCTGGTTTTCGTGAGGCTGCCTCACGGTTAATCTTTTCAATATTTTTTCAGGAATTTCAAATCAATTTATATTATAGTAGACAATGGAAGTTCGAACTGATGAAATAGTTTTTATTGTGTTTTAAATATATGCATGACTTGAATTAATCTTTGCATAACATTCTTTCAAACTTTGTTTGTTCCCTATAGCAAATGAATTATACTTGATAGAATATTCTTTCACTCATTTTAAGAATAAGCTGTTTTAAAATAACATTATTAAACTTGCATATCACCTAAGCGGTGATGCGATGTTTAAGACGATCCGAAGCTGCTTCCTATATTCTTAAAGAAAATTTATTTTCATTAGGTTTTAGGAATTGAACAGGTTTGTAGGTATCGGGAGGATATCGATATTGTCGAGTGAGAGTGTTTCGTGAATAATTATGGAGCAATTATTAAGCAATTGGGGTTTGGAATCACTTTTATTAAGATTTATACGTAAGTGAAGGATATCAATACCGTATTAGAATACTCCTGTTTATCCACGTGTCATTGTCCTGAAATGCGTGCGCCGCCATTATACAGCCTATTATTGCTTCGATTTGTGTGAGCCAAAATTCAAATAGCTATTACACCTATATGTAGGTATATTGTTTACTATAAAATACCAAAGAATATTATGATTCATTATAGGGGATGTGAAAGAAATGAAAGGAGTTCTATATATTATCACTTCAGAACAGCAAGTTTCAACTTATAGGTAAATAATATTTCTTCAAACCAGTGTAGCTTTTTGTCTGTGCGCCAAATCAAAATTCATCAAAGGACAAAATATCCTTAGAATCGTCCAAGGAATAGTCTGCATGTTTAATAAACACTATGTATAATCAGAATCTAAAAACCACAATTTGAGGTATATGAAATCGATAGGACAATGGAAAAAAAGATGTGAACACGCTGAAAGGTTTTGAAAAGTGTTATTCTCATTGATAATCTGATCTTGACATTATGATTATAAATTCACAAGATGTAGCGATTCTGATATCGCAGGAATCCGACCATATTAACTGATATAAAATGAAACTGAATTTCAGTTAATTCTTTCATATTTTAAATTTCATTGTATTCTTTTTCAGTCGATTAAATCGAAAATGTGACCAGTTTTTCAATTTCTCTCTACTTTTACGACTAACCCGTGTTTATGAATGTTGTGTTGTTGAATGCCGAGCGTGTATGGGATTATATACGGGTAATCACAAACTGTAATGAATGATTCGTGTTATCTTGGTAGAAAAACAAAATCAATATTCTTCAAAAGACATTTTTTTTTGTGGAAGACTAAATATTTTATACTGTTTTTCTGGGTTTATAACCTTTCACAATCTGAAAAAAAATAACAAAGTCAACTTCAACACACAGGAATATATTCAGCATTCATCATTGATTCCTGTCATACATACATATGACGACAACATTACAATTGTTATTAAGTTTGAACTTATATTATTATTAGCAACTTCACGATTACATTCCTCTTCATATATCGAACACCCGCTGCCTTCGCCAAATCTCGCTTAGTTGGTCCATCTGTATAAAATCAATATTTAATATTCGCTAATCAATAACATCTCTATTTGGTTCGCCATCTTGATTAGATAACTCGACATTCATTAACTGGCATCAGGAACACTTTTATGACTCTCATACTGACCGAATATTTTTATACTAAACATTGAATCGAATCACAGCACTACTTCCGTTTTTCACGTTCTGACTAGAAAAAAATTGAATAAATGATCAGCATTATATGCATGAGCCAACTGAAATCTCCATCTTCGGACAATTCTCCTGCTTTCATACAGTCTTAGCGCGTCAATGCACTCCTTAGGGTTGTCTAGTACCGTCATAACAGCTATTTTCACAGCTGTATCGATAGTCATCTCGTAAATATCATCAATTAACCGTGACAGGTTGTCAAGGGTTAAATTCTTGATGTTAATCATTCCATCGTGTGTGGCTCAATTTATCTTTGCCAGTCCTTGTATGAGCTATTGAATTATGTGCGGAGAGATTGGAAGAATCCAACCTCATTCACAAGTCAATAAAAATATTCTCGGGCAGTCAAGCGGCGTTAAAAGCTCTTGGCTCCTACCGAGCAACGTCTGAATTGATAGCAAATTTCCAAAAACGAGTTGTTGCAGAGACTCGGACTATCGGAAGACAGTGTGTGTCGCCTCTGTTTGGAAAATGATGAAACAGCAGAGCATATACTTTGTTCCTGCCCCGCTGGGGACCGAGTCATGTTTTTAGAGTTCGACAGAGCCGTACTCTTACCATCCGAGTATGAATAGGTGTGAGCCACAATAAATCCTTTCGGGTTACGATAGACGGTCGAATAGACCCACTCACTTCAGACCTTTTCTAACCTAACCTTCAATGTGTCACTTCTCAGGAATGTCGCTGTTAGACACATCAACCGCTAAGAGTACTGGCTTCAAAGAGTTATCAACTTCTCTTCATGATAGATAGATAGATAATTTACTCAACTATTTATGTAACACATAAATGAACAGTCTCATTTCTAACACAAGATTGTAAACATCTACAGATTCTCATGGGTGAACAAACACTAAGACACTCCAAAAACGAAATATAAAAACAATAAAACACAAAGGGACTAATAGTATCGTTAAACTGGAACAAGAATTATATCTTCAAAAGCAAGATAAACAACTAACATTTTCTTTACTGTGGATTTCAATACATGTACAGGGTGATCTCGCTGTACTTCTGTATCCGAATTTTTCTGTGATGTGAATATCTCTACACATTGTTGTTTTTTAGTCTTTTTTTAACAATGTAAAAGAACAGGTAATTGATATATGATAAATGAGAGTGGTTCCAAAAGAAACCCCTGTGGAACACCATGTGGATTTTTCTGTATTTCCGATTTGCCGCTCTTTGAAGGTACATATTGTTTCCTACCGATCAAATATGAATAAGTAAAAAAAACGCAGGACCTCTTATACAATAAAATTCAAGTTTTTCTAGGAGTAGGTCATGAGAGACAAAATGGAAAATTTTCACATGAGGCCACACAAAATTGAAGCAGAATGTTTACCTTTTTCGAGTCTTTTTATGATCGCAGCGACAACTTGACAGTGTTAACTGTTGATCTACCTACACGAAAACTAAATCGTTTATAAAGTTTATGAATAAGATCAAATTTTTCGAATTAGTCACTCAAACGGTTGGGTTCGTTGTCATCTCAATTTACGACGGTCAAAATTCCATTTCATCCCTTTCATAGTTTACGATGAGTGTGGTCCATAAATGGCTTGAGCTTATCCCGAATATAATTCAAATTGTCATGTAAATTGGTTTGATTGTTTGATTCGAAGCGTGAGTTATGGAACGACCGTTCCGACGATTTACTACTCTCATAGAAACATGATCTGCTGACAGCGCTTTTCCAAGAAATCCTTATCTGGACTTGCGGAGCGATACACATAATTTCAATTTATATTTTATCCATTTTGATTGTAACTCTTGCTAGAGAAAGTCGTCTCTCATTGTTCTTTCATAAAATAAATACTTTTTTAAAAGACTATTTTCCGTTCCGAGTATTTAACTCGTGGTTTCATCAGTAGTTGATTTACGTAAAAGTTATGTTCGTTAGTTTTACAAAGGTAATTATAACTATGATATTACCATAATACAGTGCTTACGTCTTGGATCATTATTTCACGTATTTTATAAAAGATATATTCATGGTGTTGGAATTGATGAAACACAATCTAGTTATTCATTTTTGAAATATGGAGTTCCTCATGAATCAATTCTTGGACCACTGTTGTCTGAGGTATATACTTTTAATCTCATTAAAAGTCTTCAACAACGTAACATTTACTGATATGCAGATTATACTCAGATTTATTTCTCTTTTCCCCCTTCAAAAGCTGATACCTCTTGTTGTATAATTATTAGAAAGCTGGATATGTTCATCAAGAATGCTTCATTTCACAGCTTGATTATAAATTCTTCAGCATTATGAACATATAAAAAAAATATTTCAAAATAAAAATCTTGGAACATTCATCTCTTCTAACATACCTACATAGTGTATTCGGGTAAAACAACAACTTTGCTGGATCATACCATACTGGACATTGAATTATATCCGACCGATATTTATGCAAGATACCTCACAGACGCTGGTCTAGCAGATGTTTCTCGTTCATCCAGCAGCAGCACCACGCTGAAATCAATCGAGTAGGTCACCTAGAGACCGGTTTCAGTGACGAGTTGACTATAGACTATTATTACTATCATTATTTTTTTACCGTAGTATACGCTGGTCAGGTCCGATACATCTGGGAGGGCGCGCCAGCATTATCAACCAACGACCACTTTCCACACCGAGAAGTGAGTGATCATTAGGTCCGAGAATCATGTGATCTGAGCAAGCGCAGTGAGAATAACAGCCTTCTGCAACTGTCCGGCTAAGATTTCTGCCTAAGTGCGGCGAGCGATATGATTTTAAGATTCGAGAGTAGAGAGGGCATCATTCCACCAAGGACCTCAATAATCAGAGCAACCATCTTGACAGAGTGGTGTGCACAGAGTCTGCAGGGTTCGAAAAGCAAATCTCGACATTTCATACGTTTTTCCTTCTCTTCTCGTACAATATTCGTCTCGCCAGGAGCTGAAAACTCCAAGACAAATATCGTCCTGCTGGCTTATTAGATTGTATGAGCCTGAGGATGGGGAACGAATAGTTTCAATGAATCAGGTACTTCTCGTTCCTCACGAAGGATTCAATATTCCCCGGAGTGTAAAGCAACACCGGTGTCTCGTTAATACCGTAAGAGTGCCGTAGATGGTAATATAGCACTCTTAGGGCCGCGTTAGATCGGTGGGTATAGACCGAGACCGCATATGCTGGACATGCTGATAGCAAGTGCATTAGGGTCTCGGGCGCCTCGCGGCAGGCCCTTCACCCTGTATCGAGTCCTGCGTTACACATCTATCGATGAGCAGGTTCTCTTTACATTCAGCGACTCCTCTCTTCGACCTTCTCTGCTCATATATCCGTTCGAATTCTTGGTCAACTGCGGTGAGTATTCGTGTGTATAAGATGCTTGTAAACAACTCATGACATGAATTCAAGCATGTTATCGGTCTGTTATTCTAAGGAATCAACAAATCTCCGCTTTTGAAGATAAGAACGGTCCGCCCCTCGACAAACCAATCCGGAATCGGCTGCTCTCCGTCCAGCCATGAGTTGAAAACTCTGGCCAGATGGCGGTGGGTGCTTGCTGTTTTTTTCCACCAATAAGTGTTCAGCCCATCTGGGCCTGGAGCAGCAAAGTTCTTGGAACCCACAAGCGCTCTTCGAACGTCACTTCGAACGTCATCCAGGGTTATCGGGTTGCGCAGTTCATTGAGCTCAGGCTGTCGAAGCTCTCTGTTGAAAGCTTCGAACTGCGCTAGGGCTGGAGTGTCTAAGTTGAGTGGCTGCGGGTGTTCATTCCAGGAGGATTCCACCTGATCAGCGGTCGACGGATTATCCACAACACGTGGAGGCTCTTGGAATAAGAGAGAAGGTTTCTCGCGGTTTTCCGCGATACCTCTCGCCCGCCTCACTAGTGACTTCTTAGCAGCCACTAGCATTCGTATCCTATAAGGCAGTGCTGTTTGGTGGTCAGCAGCACGCCTTGACTTAAAGTGTGATGGATACGTCGTAGTTTGGCGGCTATTCGCCGCACTGCGGACGTGAAAGGCCTGTTGTCCGCCGTGTAATCCATCACACATTGGATACGAGACGCGTGTTGTCTCGCCGACGTGATCTTATCCTCCATCTTGTGTACACGCCGTTCAATCTTCCGAATCGCAATGCTGGGATTTCGTCCTTCCGATTCGGAAACCGATTGGACGACGCTATGCACGGCGCATCCAAACAAGCCAGTTCTTGTGGTTTCAGGGGCCTGATTCTGTGGAGCGCCCTGCGTGTTCTATTGTCATCTCCATTGGTGGTATGGTGCGAGTCTCCTCTCCAGCCGTGCCAACGGGTGGTAAAACTGTCACTTCTGCCACTTCGTTAGCAGGCTGGAAAGGAGCTAAATAGCCCTGCCGCCGAAGATAAGATACATAATATCTAAGGTTTTGGGCGGAAAAGGTGGCATGCTCCGGATGTGTTTCACACCACAGAGCATGCAATCTCGCTATGTACCCTCTTCGCGCAGGCTCACTGCTCTCGTAGCAATACGTAAGGCTATCTCTTAGCTCATGCGTCCACTCAAATCGTCCGTTTTCATTGCCAGGGTTGTCATCGGTAGGCAAATCATCGTTATAGGCCCCACCACCTTGCCTCTGACCCCTCCGAGCAGGTCGATTGTGGGGGCCCCTTCCTTGATTATTGGGAATCAAGTGCTGGGTTCACCGGGTGGTTAGCCCCGTGGATCCACGGCCGGCACCGGAGGGAGAATAGAGTTCTCCTTATCGGGTGCGCCTGGGCTGCCGGTCTGGTTTTGCACCAGTTGCTCGGGTAAGTGGTGTCGCAACTCACCAAAGGCCAAGGGTGTTAGTGGCCATCCCTGCTTAACCTTTCATCCTGTCTGTCGTCATTCCGAAAGTTCAATAGAACCTTTTCCAACTTCAGTTATCGCATTACAGAGCTCCATCTCTCTGTCAATTTCCAATATCGAAGTCACGAGAACTGAGTTTGAGAAAGATATTGTGGGATTTTTACAAAATCCTTCGTGAAACTGGAACATGTGTCATCATACCGTATCTACTTCAGGTGTATTGAAACTGAACCACTTATAGTGTTTCTCAAACCGGGTGGGCATAAAAAAATTAAACGAGGCCGATTTTTCATTAGCTGACGTTGAATGGAAACAAAATTTCACATTGTTCAAGGCCCACGAACTCTGTACTTATTCATTCAATAAGGAGAGAACTATGGCCCATGGAAAATTGAGATGGACTGGCGCTAAGAGTATGGGTTTCGATTTGGGTTAAAATCTCTCCCTTCCGTATGAACTTTTGAGCGCGTAGGATTCATTCGATGTGTTTGGTGTGCTGGTGTCTTCAACAGGCGATATTCATTTCAAAAAATTCATATTGTCGGCAATTATTCAATTCTTCCTCTCAGTGAATAGATTTTCGATGAATGAGATATTTGTGTGGAAGCTATTTTCCTGTTTTTTTGTTCTGAATAGTTCTGGCCAAATCTGTCCGTCCAACCTTTTGGCCCCCATCTTCCATTTGATTCAATAACGCTGCAGGTTCTCCTTTCTTCAAACCAACATCGCTCAAAATATTTTTCAGATTTTGCATGTCCTTTTCAAGCATTCATCTAAGGAAAACCATTGACTTATGAAGTACTTTCGAATCTCACATTGTCTGTCCTGTCACGGTCGCCATTAATGTAATAAATGGGAAAAACTTAATCAAAATTATTTAGAATGATTCTAAAAAAAAAAGATCACCGCTCCGGTGAAAAGCTGGATGAAGGATTAACAATTTCCATTTCCAACAATACCGATATATCAACAACAACAAAATGTGACATTTTCAGAAATTCTTACTTTACCGGCAAAACTTGCCAAGTTTCTTGTTGAAGATTACATTTTTGCGTTAATAGAACCACTTTCACATATCTTCAATTTAATTGTCACTTCTGAAAGCTATCCAGGGATATGGAAAACAACAAAAATATGTCCTGTATTCAAATCTGGCGACCGATCATTCGTATCCAAACAGGTCAGTGGCTATTATGAAATTTTGGAAAACTATTTTAAAGCTTTATTTATGATCAAATATATAACGATATTAGAATGATAATAACACCAACTCATAATGAGTTCATGTCCAAAAGATCTACCTTTGGGATATTTCCCCAAAAACTGGGGTAACTTTCATAAGAATTAAGATAGATTATGCATCGTTAATTTGGTCTCCATTATATCAAAATTTCTTTCAGCGATTGGAATCTGTTCAGCGTTAAGTGCTTGAAATTCATGTTTTTTTAAGTGAAATGGATTCTATCTAGCTAGGAAATTTTATTATAAACACATTCAACTTAGAAGCCCCTAAAATTCAGTTTCTAGTACCTAGATCACAATCCAGGCATATGATTACTTTCTACAATAGGAATCCTAGGACAAATTTAATGGCAGTGGCTATATTATGCAATTTTGGAAAACTCTTTTGAAGCATTATTTATGATCAAATATATAACAATATTAGAATGATAATAACACCTGTGCGATATACATCATGAAAGCAAACAGTTTATTTCACGAACTATTGAAAATTCAATGTGATGATTTTTTCTTTTTTTTTTTCGTAATCTGAATCTTTTCTTGTTTATATATACCCGATACATTCGGAAGGGCGCGCCAGCATTATCAATCAACGACCATTCCCCACACCGTGGGGTAAGTGATCATTTGGTCCGAGAATCCTGTGCCATCATGTGCCTGTCCCACTAAGATTTCTGCCTTAATGTGACAAGCCGGTATGATTTTTAGATTCGAGAGTGAAGAGGGCATCATTCTACCAAGGACACCAATAATTGGAAAAACCATCTTGACAGAGTGGTCTGAGAAAATCTCAATATTTTATCCGTTTTCCCCCTCTTTTTAGACGATATTCGTCTCGCCAGGAGCTGAAAACTCCACAAATATCGTCTTGCTCTGGTGGTCATGAAGGACTACATCAGGTTTATTAGCTTGTATGGGCCTGAGGGTAGGGAATGAATAGTTTCAATAAATTCGGCACTTCCCGTTCCTCACAACTGATTCAATATCCCCCGGAGCGTAGGGCAACACCCGTGTCTCTCGTCAATACCGTAAGAGTGCCGTAGATGGTAATATAGCACTCTTAGGGCTGCGTTATGTCTTTGAATATAGGCCGAGACCGCATATGCTGGATATGCTGATAGCAAGTGCATTAGAGTATCGGTCGCCTCGCGGCAGGCCCTGCACCTTGTGTCGGGAACCTCTATACCGATCACGAGACTGCGGTAGACTAGAGTGTTGAAGACACCATCCTGACAAGCAATGATAAGCCTCTCAGTTTCCGACTTCAGCCCACTCGACCTGAGGAAAGCAAAAGTCAGGCGCTTTGATAAGCCAAGGTCTTCAATGTTATTGAAGAAAACCCCATGCATTGGCTTATCCTTGTGTTTCCGCAGAAGTAAGGTGATCTCTGCGGCTTTCATATTAGCTTTTTGCTAAACGGCTTCCAACTCGGTGACAGAGTTGTGGTCACCTCGTGGTCTCTCCAATCTCAAAGTCCACGGCCTCCCTGTTGACGAGGAAAGTACAACCGTGGAACGGAGGATTTGGGATGCAAACTCCTATAGGAATGCATCATTTTTCGGCTGTAGGTCAAGTTGATACAGTTCTTTCAGAGTCTACTCCGAGTCACTACTCCAAACGAGTGGAGTAACATTGAAACGGCAAGCATATTTGTTGCAGCAACTTTGTTCTTCCTCGACAGTTCTGATGACCAGATCTGTCGAAGTTTGTGCTGATACTTCCCGGGGAGAGAGTTCGTCACTGCTGTTACCTCTTGTGAGTGGCGTTGTTCAACGTCGAGGTAAGTATACGACTCTCCGGCATCCGAATGGTGTAGGATGCTTCCATCTACAAGATGCACATCCCCTCCGTAGTCCCCGCATCGTTCTCTTTTGAGATGGACCATTGCACATTTGTCTATTCTAAATTTCATACCGATAGCATGCGTGTACTCTTCCACCACGCTCAAGGATTGATGGAGATCCTTCTCTCCAGAGGCATGAAGTTCAAGATCATCCATATACAACAAATGGGTGGTCTTGTGCCTCCGGTTTCCGGGGGTGCCACAGTTATACCCTCGTGTATTACTGAGCACAACGGATGATGGCAATAGTGAGATGTAGGAGAGAGGGGGACTGAGGGAATCACCCTGAAATACACCCCTTCTGAAAGTGACCCACCCTGTTTGAACTCTTGCTTGACCAGATGTTATGGTAAAGCGAGTTCGCTGAAGTGGTATCAGTTGTTCAATGCATCTCACTATTTTGTCGGGTACCGCAAGGCATATGAGCAAATGCAAGATGAGCTCGTACGATATTGTATCAAATGTTTTACGGTAATCGATCCAGGCTATAGAGAGGTTACGCTTATCGAGTCCTGCGTTACACGTCTCCGCTTTTGGGGATGAGAACAGTTCACCCCTCGACAAACCAATCCGTAATCGGCTGCTCTCCGTCCAGACATGAGTTGAAAATTCTGGCCAGAAGGCGGCGGGTGCTTGTTAATTTTTCCCACCAATAAGTGTTCAGCCCATCTGGACCTGGAGCAGCAAAGTTCTTGGAGCATACAAGGGCTCTTCGAACGTCATCCAGGGTTATCGGATTGCGCAGTTTATTGAGCTCAGGCTGTCGAAGCTCTCTGGAGTGTCTAAGCTGAGTGGCTGCGGGTGTTCATAGATATCCTTCCAGAAGGATTGCACCTAAGCAGCGGTCGGCGGATTATCCACAATACGTGTAGGCAACACCGTTGTCTCGTCAATACCGTAAGAGTGCCGTCGATTTTAATAGCACTCTTAGGGCCGCGTTATGTCGATGGATATAGGCCGAGACCGCATATGTTAGACATGCTGATAGCAAGTGCATTAGGTTCTCGGACACCTAGCGGCAGGCCCTGCACCTTGTGTCAGGAACCTCTATATTCATCACGCGACTGCGGTAGACTGCGACTGCGGTGTTGAAAACACCATCCTGGCAAGCCATGATGAACCCCTCAGTTTCCGACTTCAGCCAACTCGACCTGAGAAAAGCGAATGTCAGGCGCTTTGATATTATTATTATCCACATTATTATTATCAATATTGTTTCAGGTACAGTTTGAGCTAAACAGGTAATGAACGCAAAATAATATAAGTTCGTAAATGTAAATATTTGATCATTGCCATCACCCCAGCGGCCACAATTCCCACCTTTCCCGTACGTCTAATCGGAATTAGTCTATACAACACAAACCATCAATTAAGAGGTGAAAATGAAAAATCGTATTTGGATAAAACGAAAACACGATGTATTCAATTGAAAATTGAAGTTTTTTGTCGTCCTTTAACGAAAACACTTTTCAGTCAAGCTAGTTAGGAAAATGGCATTTGAATAATTAGGTTGAAGTAACTTTATTACGTTCTGGCCAGGTCTTATTTACATTTAAATGGAAAACAACGTCACAACATGCTATGTCGACAGGCTGGGTTCGCTGCAAATTGCTTCATCATTTTCCTAATTATAGATATTCTCCCTAAAGAGATAATCACGTATTTTAGGAATCTACCACTAGTTACCAGTACAAAATAAACAAAAGCCGTAAAGTTTGTGAATTCGACGAATTATTCGACCTGTTTTGAACACCTGCTATAATTGATATTGAAATTCTGTATTGTTCTAGATATTTTTTCGTTACGATAGATATGATTTGCGATATATAGACAAATATGAAATAAAAATGAATTGAGAATTTCTTACCTGATCGAGTTTCGAACCCAGCTATCCTGTATTCTAGGCAGGCGTATTTACCGCCATCGGGGTCACCAAACAGAACTACCATTCAATCTTTTGATCTAAGATGATATTAAAATGGAATGACACTACTCCGTTTGAATTGAACAGGATTTATTTTAGGAGAGATAATTTTTTGGGAGAAGAAGGTTTTGGCTCTCTACTTCTCTATCTTCATTCAAAAAATCTGGGAGTCTTCCAAAGAAAGGATGTGTAGTCCATGCCAAGAAGTCACTTTTAGACACAAACTAGAAGGAAAAGCCCACTGCGAAAAGCAGAAATTAATTTCGTTTGGTCGATGCGACCAACCGATAGACCGCTTTTGGAACGCTTGCCCCATCATCAGTACCGGGCATGGTCTCTTCAGAACGGTATGAACTATCTGAGTATCACGGCCAAACAAATATAATTCCAACTAGTCATAGAATCTCTCTGTAGTTGATTCAGTGGGATGTCTACTGCGCCACCTGCAGACAGAGCCAGGAAACAACACCACAAGCATACTACAGGGTGGGAGTCGAAATAATGATTATTATTCCGAAGAGGTGCAGTATGACATGCTCAAGGTTGCTCAAGGTACGAGTGGCAGATACCCAACGGAAATTCCTAACATTATTTTTCTAGGAACAGCTGTCTGGGTTTACGTGTCTCTTACTTGATGGTGTAATATAAAAAAGAATCGAATTCACAGAAAAATTACATTTTCTTAGATGTCTGGGGAAATAACAAATAATATAGATAAATCATCTATCAATTCAAAACCTGATTTTGTTGATGATGATGGTGATGTTGTAGATCCATTGACAGTAACAAGCAAGTCTGATACTGGTGTAGACTATGATAAACTAAAGAAAAAGGTTGGTAGTTCAAAAATAGATGTGGAACTTCTCACTAGATTCTAAAAAGTAACTGGAAAACCAGTGCACCACTTATTGAAAAGAGGTATATTTTTGTCTCATCGAGATATGAATCTGATATTGAATAATTATGAGGCTGGGAAACCATTTTATTTGTATACTGGGCGAGGTCCTTCGTCTTCTTCCATGCATTCAGGTCATCTAATTCCATGTCAATATCATAAATGGTTTGAAGAGGTAGTTGATGTTCCTCTAGTTATACAGCTAACAGACGATGAAAAAACATTATGGAAGGATATCACTATTGAAGAGGCTCACAAAATGGCTTACGAAAACGCCAAGAATATAATTGCAATTGGATTTGATATAAAGAAAACATTCATTTTTTCGGATTTGGACTACATTGGGCAGTGTCCAGAATTTTACCGAAACATGATACGAATTCAGAAGTGTGTGATATTCGATCAGGTGAAAGGCATCTTTGGTTTTGATGATAGTCAGCGTTATAGGAAAAATAGCGTTTCCTGCTGTTCAGGCTACACCTTCCTTGTCTACATCTTTTCCAGCAATATTCAACGGTCAAAAACTTCAGTGCCTCATTCCATGCGCTATAGATCAAGACCCCTATTTCCGAATGACTCGGGATGTGTGTCCCAGGATTGGATTCCAGAAACCAGCTTTGCTGCATTCCAAGTTTTTCCCCGCTCTCCAGGGGGCCCAGACAAAAATGTCCGCCTCCGAAACCAATAGCACCTTTTTTCGTTGCGACACCCCAAAGCAGTTGAAGAACAAAATCAATGAGCACGCATTTTCAGGGGGACAAGCAACCGCGGAAGATCACAGAAGAATCGGCGGAAACAGTGATGTGGATATTGCCTATCAGTATTTGATAGTATCCATTATTAGATTTGACCATCCCTTCTATTTCACCGTCATCCCCAAAATCTTGTTTTTTGTTATTTCATTTCACATGAGTACTTATTTGCAACACATTATATCATATGTATCAACTTCATAAAAAAATATTCAAGACAAGAGGAAAAAAATGAAACAAAAAGAAAATACACATTTAAAACTGCGGTGAACATTTTTCTTGATGGTCAACGGACGGATTTTTTGTTCGGACGGCCGGTGAAATCGCCGTTCGAAATAAGTAACTTATCATAAAATCTTCTATAAAATACTTAAATTTCATTTTTATATGAGCGCACGCCTATGGTAAAAGAACTAAATCGGCTCCGCACTTCGTTTCGAGGTCACCAAGAACTTTGTGAATTTATCAATGAAAGTAGTGGGAGTTGACTTACTGGTTGATTATTTTTACTGTGCTTCTGGTGTGTAGAAGAAGTGAATTCGTTAAATAATTCATCAGGTTGCAACTGACCAACATCTTTCGAAAGATACTTCAACAGTTTATTCACACAGCAATGGAAAAGGAAACCTGCATAGTACCCCCATGAGTTGAAGAAAATATTCGATTTGTATCGAATACTTCTTATTCACGCGATTCGATTTATATTTATGAGCCGTAAAAAGGGAACAACTCTCAACACCGATGTTGAATGCATCATGCGTCAATGTCAATTCAAACGTAATGTAAGGATTCTCCATTTTCCTGAGTGAAATACTCGGGCGTTTCACCGCCATCAGAAATGCTCTCCGGGGAACTAGTTAATCCAATACAAATTGCTGTAATGAAACTCTGAAACAGGGCGGAAGTTGTAAACTATCTAAAATAATTGGACACATTAATGTGAACACTTTGATCATTAAACGTTTTTCTCCATAGTTCCTAACTTGATTGTGGTGTACCAACAAGCATTCGACAGAAATGCATCTCCTTATTGCTCCTTTACGTTCAATCTGAGCAATAACCATGGGACTTATTTATTCATAACTATGTTTTTGGGGAAGATGAAGAGAATAAAGATGTAGAAGTAGAAAGCAAACACGTTTCTTTCCCATAATTAATCCCTCCTGAAAATATACCCCTTTCAATCCAAACAAGATTCCTATGGCTGGGATTTAGTCGGATAAGCGAATGAATGTCCTTACGTACTGTCATCGATGACATGGGTAGATTCGTGACATTAAGTCGTGATTTTATGCAGATGTAAATGATCTGAATGAATTGAGCTAGATGAAGACGGAAAATGACTCCAATTCTGAAATTGGATCTAAGAATATTACTAATATTACTAAGAATATTACTGGAGTTTTTCTCCACACCGAACCATTATTTTAACACCTCGACACGTGTTCCGATCACCAGGTGATCATCTTCAAGATTTGATCTTCTCCTTGAAGATGATCACTTGGTGATAGAAACACGTATCGTGGTGTTGAAATAACGGTTTGGTTTGGGTAAAAAACTCTAGTAATATTCATTACTACACCAACTGAAATCTCCTTCATGAGTTCTGAAGCTCAAAATGGAAAAAACGCTGTAGAAAATGAATTTTCAGCTCAAATATAGAACCACACATGTGACATGTGAATCTTCCATAAAATCGAATAGTTACCTGAATTCGAGTGATCTCAAGCGATAAACTTTATGCAAATTAAACTCTAAACCGGAGAAAACCCATACTAGCTGCAAAGGATGATTCTCAAATACTGATTTCCATAATTGTGATGGAATCTTTGGTATAGTAATGGATATCACTGGAGTTTTTTTTCCCAACACCAAATCCTTATTTTACCACTTAGAAACGTGTTTTGATCACCAAGTGATCATCTTCAAGAGGAAGATCAAATTGAACATACCTATAATGTTATTCTTATTTATACCATAGATACCTCTTCTAGGTACCTGCGTTTTGAGTGTCTTAAATCAATTTCACAATATTGCCTTATCTACTAGTCTTGAATTCATTTTACAATGTGTCCTTGTGTAATAGTCAGGTGAATCTAATATATAAAATAGTATTTCAACAAGCTATATGGTATACTATTGTTATTCATAATATTATTATGTTTACTTATATTTCTACACTCTCATAGGCATCTAGATGCCTGTTGTTGTTAACTAATCTAACTAATCTTAACGAACTAAAGCCTATGGAATGGTTTTGTTGTGAAATACGATGGGCGACTGCTGATTCTTGAAATCTTTCATATTTCAATTGTGCTGAGTATTCTTTATATCTTATTTTTATAGATCTTTTTGTTTGTCCATATTTTGCATCGCAGTCCTTACATTTCATTTCCTAAATTTCAGACTTTTCCTAAGATATGACTAAGGTATGCGGATGATGTTTTTGCGATATTCGATAACAAAAAATTTAATATTGAGGACTTTGTTTTTTAAATAACAAATTTCCGTCAAAAAAATTCACGTATGAGCTAGATAATGAAGGTCAACTTCCATTTCTTGACGTTTTGCTAATGAGGAGCCAATATGAAGGTCTAGAATACGATGTATTTATAAGGGAAACAAGCACGTACAAGTATATTCTTGACAGTTCACATCACTGTAGACAGTACAAACGTGCTGGGCTAAATTTTCTAATGTATCGTCTTTTGACTTTGCCCCTCACACATGAGAGGTTCACAATGAAAAACGTACAATACAGGAAATAACAGCCACAACATAATATTACGAATAACAATGGTTGACCAATGTCTAAAAGTATACTTTATAGCTTGTTGAAATAATATTTCAATTAGTAGATTTACCTGACTATTACATAAGGATACATTGTAAAATTAATTTAGGACTAATAGATAAGGCAATATTGTGAAATTAATTCAAGACACTCAAGACGCAGGTACCTAGAAGAGGTATCTATGGTATAAATAGGTATAACATTGTAAGTATGTTTAGTTTGATCTTCCTCTTGAAGATGATCACTTGGTGATCGAAACACATGTCGAGTAGTTAAAATAACGGTTTGGTGTTGGGAAAAAACTCCAGTAATATTCACTGATTTCCATGTAGCATTTGACCCCGTCATTTGGGAACTGACTATACTGACTAAAACAAAAATTTGATGACTTTCATGTATTCATCAGGGCACGATTTCAAGTGATCAACAACAAAATGAAGAAGTTTGATCAAATATACAAAAGTCCAAGTGGTGATGTTTGACTGTGCCAACTTCAGAGAATGATAAGTGACAAGACTAAACTTCAAAGGAACTGTCAAAAACCAAAAGATAAACGAGATCAAAGATTTAAGGAGGAATCGTCCTTCCAGAAGAATTAGTTGAGTATCAAGTTATGACAGAAGAGAGAAAAAGCGATGAAGGTGTTTTGCTTGATTCTATAACTCAGAAGGTACGAAGCTGGATAAAAGTAGAACATTCCACAATTTTTACGATTTTCGCAGAACATAAATAAGGGAGTTTGATAAGAATGAGAGGTGTTACTAAATTATTTTAATAATTATTTAAAAAATTTCCAGAGTTTTTTGCTTTCATACAACTCCTTTGGGAACTCAAAAATCCATGAAGAAGAAATAAGTCAGAATATGAGTATATTCTTTGAAATATTTTTTTCGTGGAAGACTCAATATTTGTTACTGTTTATTTGGTAATATAACCTTCCACAATCTGTAAAATCAATAGGAAATCTTCTGAAGTACAATAATGGGCAAACTGAAAACTTCTCCACGAAAAGTTACTACGCAATATATATAAACCACTAGTGACCGCCCCATTCCCGCTTGGCTGCAATGCTCCTGTCGACGGGAGGAAACGCTGGAACCCCGAAACTTTGATGTTTTGTGGTTCAAATAATATCAGAGATTACCAAATTCATATGCTGCGTTTATCGACAACAATATAGGGCACTATTCTCATCACTCGCAAACACCATTGACTTTCTGCAAATCAATCATCCCAGTGCCGAAATTTCCATATTCGGTGACTTCAATGTCCACAATATCGAATGGTTCAAAGTTTCAAATATCAACGAAAACAAGGTCGCGAAGCTGAAGCTTTTGCAATAAGCAGCAGAATTACTCAGATTATAAATGAGCCAATCAGGATTTCTGACCTTGACGGAGAATATGCTAATCTTCTGAATCTATACCTAACAAACAATCCAGAATTTTACACAGTCTAATGTCTCAATTAGGATCTTCTGACCTCAAACTCATTTCAGTGTTGAGTGGATTACCGATAAATGTTGGGGAACAATCTGAGCCGAACAAAGTTTGGCATTGAAGATAAGCTGAATGGAAGGATCTTCAAGAACATTTTCGAAATTTCCCTTGGCTAGATGTTTGTTTCAGCTCTAAAGATCCACCAACTTGTGATTCTGAAGTCACGGAAGTTATTCTATCATCCATGGATGCATATATTCCTTTTTCAATGAAAGCAAATAACTTCACAACTAGACAATTAGTGATAAAAAGCTTGAAATTTCCAACGGATCTAGATCCTTCTGATCGGTAGCTAAAACTGTTAATCAGAACTTCACAAAATCCATAATTCCACCACTAACACAAGCTGGTGGTTCAATTGCAGCAACAGCCACAGAAAAATCAAATTTACTAGCTGAACAATTTGTGTCACACTCCTTAGTCGATTTCCTGGAAAAGGCGTCACCCACTATTCCGACACTAGAATCCACAATGCCACATTTTCAATTCTTCTGGAAGTAGGTTGTACAGTTTTGGACCACAATAGAACACGAATCTTTGTGTCTGGCTTTTCTTGTAGAGTGGTATTTCAATATGTTTTTCCGTCAACCAAATATCGTATCCTTACGAACGACAACCCTCAGAAGTCGAAACTTGTGCGAGCCAACGACTAACGAGGTCTTAACTTTTAACGTGTGATTCCTAACACGGGTTGGACGATAGCACGTGAAAATTGAGCGTTCATCCTGGGGCTTGAACCATCGACTCACACATCGGCCGAGTGAACAAAGCACCCACGTCGAACCGCCCGGCTATCGACTGACTCTGGCTTACTGAGACAGGCTTGTCTGGCCATCAGTGGTGCCATCAGTACCACAGTACAGATCTACCTCCTCTCCACATTTTTCTGGAGAGAGAAGCTAGATGGACTGCGTATAGATTTGAGTACATTGCCAGTTGCACAAATCAATTAATTGCAGAGTGTTGGTTGACACTGGAAGTCACAGCATTCTGGAAATGGCATCTGACTTCATGCCTCCCAACTGTCAATTACGAACTGCCTTATGAAGTACAGTTCCCGAGTGGAGAGGACTGGATCCTCCGAGAGAAGGAAATTTTAGGGGCAGATAGTTGTTGGTTCACAGATGGATCAATAACACCTTCCGTGTCTGGTGCAGGTGTTTTCAGTCGCAGGACAGAGATATTAACCTGCCTAGGAACCTATGCGACTGTATTTCAAGCAAAAATTTACGCTATTGAACTGTGTGCGGAGAGATTGGAAGAATCCAAGTTCATAAACAAAGCAATAAAAATATTCTCATAGAGTCAAGCGGCATTGAAAGCTCTTGGCTCCTACCGAGCAACGTCTAAATTGGTAGCAAATTGACAAAAACAACTCTCCTCGATGGGAAGACTTAACATGTTGTCTCTGGTCTGAATTCCTGGCCGTACTGGCCTGAGAAGCAATAAGGCTGCTAACTCCCTTGCAAGGGAGGGAGCTACAAGCAGCTTAATCGGACCAGAACCTGTCATTAGCATCGCTTTAGGCTTTGCCAAACAAATATTGAACACCTGGATGGCAAGAAGATTTATGGATTTCTGGCAGAATCTTCCAGGATTGGCTTACTCCAAGGCGTTTATTCACCCTTCGAAGCTTGACACCAAACAGTTGTTGGACTACAATAGGGAAGAACTATGATGTCTAACAGGCCTTCTTACAACTCGCTGTCAAAGACTCGGACTGTCGGAAGATAGTGTGTGTCGCCTCTGTTTGGAAAATGATGAAACAGGAGAGCACATACTTTATACCTGTCCCACTGGGGCCGAATCAGGTTTTTAGAGTTCGACAGAGCCGTACTCTTAGCATATCACCTGAAGGAACACTCACCATACAAACTAATCGGCTTCGTTTAGAAGATGGGGTTATTTAGTCGAGTGTGAATCACTATAAACCCTTGCGGGTTGTGGTGGAGAGTCGAATAGACCCACTCACATTGGACCTAACCTAACCTCATCTTACCTGGTAGTCTACAAAATCTCTTCTGAAATTTGCCAAATGTCATTCAAGTTATTTTTCCATTACCAACCCGTGTCAATTTGTGATATTTTTTTATGAATTACAAAATGCATTATCCAGGATTCCTTATTAATTATTCCTCTCTCAATGCCATAGAGCTCTCGAATTGCCCCACTTTTTACAATGATATTATTATGTTAATATTTTAACATCTGGAAAGATTCTCATATTTAAAAAGTAATTAAGTTTCAATGAAAATAATTAGATTTATTCACTTATCAATAATGTCTTAATGTATGCCAATGTAGAGTTGATACATTCAGAGGATTTGTAGAACAGAGCCATATAAAGATATCAATGATGAATTTGCTAAAATGGTCCTTCTTCGGAAGTTCGAAGGTGCCCCCAAATGAAGGTATACAATTTTTATTCTGAATCCTTGTTTCAATATTCATTCTACACTTTCACAAGTGTCATCTTTATTTTACGTCCATTTATTTTTTGAGAAAGATAATTGCTCTAATATTTTGGCTGCCGAAATGAGTAAGGTAAATTGTATGCTAGGATTGTCGGGCTCATCAAAAGTAGATTCCTAGAAAAAATAGTGTCAATCTTTGATAATCTCAAAATAATCGTCTGAAGATTTTCGTGTTCGAAAATAATGAACTAGAGAACCAGATAATCGATAGTGTGGGGTCTTGCTACCTCAACAACTTTCTCATTTCCGGCAGAGTGTTTGACATGTCTTTTCATCCTCAAACTGTTGTTATTGATCTTCACAAAAATTGATCTTGAGCATCTAAGATACGTCTTATGATTTAGTCAGAATGATTGATAGAGTCAGTGGTGAGTTAAATAAAAATACAGTTCATTGTATGATTTTCGCTATAAAGGGTTTTACAATAACCGCGACACGTATATAGCTAAACTAAACAGTAGCTTCCTCAAGCGTAAAATAAAGTTTACTTCCAAATTACAACTATTTTATACTCTAACATATTACCTTCTCGTATGCCTACATTCCAATGAATGAATCTACCTTTGAAGGTCAGGTATGAAGTTATCAACTATTTGAATACATTTTTTACCTAGAAATGAACAGATTCAATAATGGAGAATTATTCAATTCAGTTTGATCCGTGTTAGGAATCACACAAGTTTCGACTTCTGAGGGTTGTTTTTCGTAGGGGTGCGACACTTGGTTAACGAAAAAAATATTTTTTGAAAGCAGATTAGATATTGAGAATTTTTGAATTTGTTTATTTCAAACCTTCCTTCTGGAGGGGCTTGTATTCATGGTTGAACTCAATTATTTTTCCATTCTGGATACTATTCTTTGTGTTCCTTTATACTGGCTTTGAACGTTCTTCCAGTTTGACCTATATAAAACGTCAGACATGACCCACATGATAATTAATACACTCCTGATTTTTCTGAAACTAAACTTTTATCTTTGTTATTCTTGATGTGCATGCCTAAGCTGTTGTTGGTTTTGAAAGCAATACTTGCAACTTTGTTATGCACAAAATCTGAAATATTTGTACTGGGTTGGCCTAAGTAGGTTAAGGTTCTATAACTTTCATCCTCTTCTCTTCGAATTGGGTAAACTTCTTTCAAAGCTCAGTTACTTGATAATAAAGAATGTATTATACTGCTATCGTTATCACTGTTGACGGCTATTTGTTTTATTATGTTCAGTTCTTTATTGAAATTCGCCTCTGACAAGGGCACGTTTATCAGTCTGTGGATCATACTGTTGAAAACTGCTACTTTGTGCTGATACGGGTAGGTGAACGAATGGGTGATGTTCCGCAATTTGAGTTATTACAGCAAATGCAAGTTTGAACTAAATAAGGTTGAGTTTAATTAATGAGTTTTTGAAATTCACTTCGAAAAGTATTCAAATTGATGTTTCAAATGTTGGGTTTTAATTTTTAAAGGAATTTGTTCCTAATTCACATATTGGCAACAGCGCCTATATCAAGTTGAAATAATTTATACGTACCTAGATATTCTACTTTAAAAAAGGAAAATTATCTTTATAAGTCAACAATTAAGGCACAATATAAATTATAGTTCAATACCACCTCCACAAGCCACATAAACAACAGTTGTTTTGTTATTTATTTATATAGAGGAAGATAGGTTAGGTGCACAAAATGTTATATGTCACAGAATGTCTCGGAACTCGGAATATAATAAAACAGAACAGCACGCCTCTGAAATATGTTATCTTTGTTTGTCTCATACAGGTAACAGATTCATTGTCCTTCATTAGCTATAACCGAGGTTGCCAAATGGTGAAATAGAAACGAATTCATTTGAATGTTGAGTGCATTATTTCATTCTTCTTTTTTTTAAAGTATTTGAGTAATTTTTTGAAGACAAAGGTTGAAATGATAAGTTTAAAATGCGTTGTTTTAGAGCTCTTTCATGAAAACTATTTGATTTTCGTCAGGAGGAACATTCCCCATTATGAATAATAATATCTGTATGTGCCGATTTACCATAAATTGAAAAATCATGTTTGTTGTTAACTTTAGTTATTGTCCAGTCCGAAAAATGTATAGAGTCGTTTTTTTTTGGACATTTTTGACATTGATTGCTTCTTTCCTTTCTTTGACAGATCCTCACATATTTCTGTGTAAAGATGGAGAAGTAGATAGTCAAAATATTTCTTTTCCATTAATGAAAATAATCAACATTATGAGTTAGTTGAAGTGAAAATTATCAAGAATTAGTTAAAAAGTGAGAAAATGAATAGGAAAGAATAATTAAGAAGATGGGGGTTTCCAGTCAACTTACTTCAGAACTTTTTGTTTATTACAGACGGATTCTTGATTATTCGACGAATATGCTACTAAGAAAGCGGACTAATATGACTTTTGAATGAGCTATTTCAAAATCCCCTCTTCATCATAATAGTTTTATAGTCACGATCCATAAAATTGTCATTACATTATGTTGCTGCTGTCTCATAATTACGAGGTATTTTCAAAAATATAATGAATATTCATTTTTCTCAAAAATCATTCTTTCATTCATCAATTTTTAGTTTTTCTCTTCCAAACTAGCCCCCGGCAGATATAATACACTTGTGCCAGCGTTTTTCCAATCCAAGAGGAATACATTTCTGATAAAAAAGTCCCGACTCCCGAAACTCTATCTCCATTATTTAGAATTTTAATTTGACGTTGAAAATAGGGTTCCGCGCGGCTGCCGCTAAAGAGAATTTCTGATAAAAAAGTCCCGACTCCCAAAACTTTATCTCCATTATTTATAATTTTAATTTGACGTTGAAAATAGGGTTCCGCGCGGCTGCCGCTAAAGAGAGTTTATCAAAAGAAATAATTTTTTTATATCATGAAATGTCATTTTAAAAATTTGAAAAAATCTAGTATCTTCTTAACACTTGAATGAATCGATTCCCGTAGAAAAAAAAGTTTTATCACCATTTTTCAAAAAGTTATTCAATTGTTAACTAAGAAATTTTTTCCCAATCTCCGTTGGCATAAATAATGGGAAAAAGGTATAAATAATACAAATTAATAAATTTGTATGAACTTTTTTTCGCAGAATCGTATGAAGTATGTATATCAAAATATATGGGCCAATTATTTATACCTTTTATCCCATTATTTATGCCAACGGAGATTGGAAAAAAATTTGTAAGTTAACAATTGAATAACTTTTTTTAAAATGGTGATAAAACTTTTTTTTCTACGATTCTTTCAAGTGTTAAGAAGATACTAGATTTTTTTCAATTTTTAAAATGACATTATATGTTATGAAAAAATTATTTCTTTTGATAAACTCTATTTAGCGGCAGCGTGCGCATGCCGTAACAGCCGCGCGGAATCCTATTTTCAACGTCAAATCAAAACTATAACTAATGGAGATAGAGTTACGAGATTCGAGACTTTTTTTTCGGAAATTTCAACGAACTCTCTTCAAAATTGCCTGAATATTGATATTTTTGAGTTATTAACGAAAAACTAAGTACCATTTTTTTTATTTTATTTTGTTAATAACAATTGCAATTTCTACCCTGCACCAAAATCCTTCAAAAACGATTCCGAATCGAATGAGCTATCGCTCATATTTTCTGGACCTTTATTTCTATTTTTCATGTTTTTGGACTTGTTGATTAGACTATTTCTCAACATTTTGATCGGCTGTTTTTGTACTGTGGTGTCAAGGGCGAGCGTCATCATTCACATCTTCTCAACCTTCTGTGAGAATCTTGTACCACTTGTAAAAAGAAATTATAACTCAGAGCACAATCATAGTATGCCACTGTCAAAAATTTCAAGTATTTTTTATCACTTTTTCGATAGCAAAAAATCGTCGAACACGCAAAACACTGTTTACGACTGTTGCTAACAACAAACAACAAACAAACAACAAACTGAACATGCTAAGCAGCTGAAACTATCGTCAAATGTTTGAGACGGGTGTACTTTTTTGGAAAAATTAAATATCGCTGATAGATTAATGTTTCCGAACCGAATATAATAATGTCAAGACAGACAATTCCACTTTCTATTTCGATAAATTTGTTGCGGGTTGAAATGGATACCAATATGTATTGGTTAAAGAGACTTGCTGAAGTCGGTGTGAATGACTTTTTATTGAGATGGATATGGTCCTATTTGAATAGCAGGTCACAAATGGTGGCCATTGATGGATTTACGTCACTCCCCTTCACGGTATCCTCCGGAGTTCCTCAAGACACCCATTTGGGTCCTTTATTCTTCATTATATACATCAACGAAATCTCTAGTTGCTTCAATAAGTGTGAATTTTTACTAAATGCCGATGACTTGAAAATCTATCACACAATAAAGGATTCATATGACAACGGAGAAATTCAGGAGGACTTGAAGCGGCTCAAAAAATTCTATGATGATAATGATTTGTTTCTCAATCCACAAAAATTCGTGTCAATATCATTATCCAGGAACAAAAATTTAATCAGAAATAATTATCACTTTGAAAATCACGAACTGAAATCAGTTTCAGAAGTTAAAGACTTGGGAATAATTATGGAGTCGAAGTTGTCATTTAATTCACATATATAAAAAACCGTCAATAAATGTGATAGTATTAATGGATTCCTCAAAAGAAACTGTCAAAATTTCAGAACGGTAAAACCTCTCCTCATTTTATGTTATGCATATGTACATAGTAGGCTCTGCTTCGCATCGGTTGTTTGGAATCATCAGTACCACATAAACATAGATCGTATTGAAAGAGTCCAAAACAAATTTCTTCGCTACATTAGTTACAAATTAAATTTTCCAATCACGAATAGCGATTACAAACCCATTATGCGCTAATACAATATTATGTCTATGAAGGATATAAGAACTGTTACGGATCTTATCATAATTTTCAGGTTGATGAAAGGATTAGTCCACTGTCCAGAGCTTTATTTCAAAATGTTCAGGGTAGAACGTTGAGGCGTACAGAATTCTTTAAGTTAACTTGCACAAGGACAAATGCTGCTCAAAATTCACCACTTGAGAAGCAGCCTCTGCATTTCCAGCGACATGATTGTTATTTATTTATTTATTTACCAATATGGAGGTTACAAACAGACTAACAAATCCAATAGAGAACCCACTTTATAATTTCAGTTCAAGTGGCCTTTGAGAAAAAAGATTGTAAATTTTAATTTTTTGTGAATTACATTGGACAATCGACGAATAACATAATTCTTATAAGAGTGACAGAGACTACAGAAATGATCACAACTTATCAATGAATTTTTTTTTCATCCTGCGTTTGAAACAGTCTAAAGAGATTTCAAAATATTGAATTGAGTAAGTCGAGACAGGCTTGAATAAATTTTTCTTTCAGTTAATTTGATTTACAGCCAGTCTTCAAGTATGCCCACTTTAAATATGTAAAGGTTTCTTTCCTTATAGTAGTACCTTTTTTACCAGATGAACAATGACAAAATTTGTTGTCTGTCGTTCGCTTCAACTTGGTTAGAGAAATGATACTATAAAAGGAATTCGACTTTTAATCATGGAATATCATCGTCATTAGGTTGATGATGGTCACTATCTTGCACTGACGAGAGGCTAAATAGCCCGAAACCGGTCTGCAAGTGTGCCCGTTCCTATAATTGAAAATTGATTCCAGCAGTTGTATCGCCAACAGCATATGCAGGAAATACGTCTGTGAAGATTCCTGTACTGACGCCCTTCGTGGTATTAGCCAGGGAATCAGTTAATGAATATTACTGGAGTTTTTTCCCAACACCAAACCGTTATTTCAACACCTCCACACGTGTTTCGATCACCAAGTGATAATCTTCAAGATCAAAAGATCAAACTGATCTTCTGCTGGAAGATCAAACTGATCTTCCAGCAGCTTTCTCATGTTCAAATTTTCAAATACCAAACGACCTATCGCACTTTTTGAAACGCCTACTGAGTTTGCTAGCTCGCGCACTTTCATCTACGATCATTCAGTACCGCTTTGTGGATTTTCTTCAACGTTTTTGGACTCGTCATCTCAATTGGTCGACCACTGCGATACTTGTTCGTCTTGGCAGCTCGTACGGCCTCGTTTAAACTCTGCTACTCAACATTTTACTGTTGTAAACGAAGAAGCAGACTCGCCCAGAGTAGAATCCAGTTCAGCTGAGAACTTTCAAATAAAAGTAGTGTACTTACCACATAACGATAACCAATTTTCTCCATTTTCACAAATTCACCGAAATTGTTCGCTGTTGATGGCTGCCGAACAAATATTAAACAGTAGCTACACTAAAATGGATTAACGGGGTCTCTCAGTCAAAAATATAAACTCTGCTTTACTTTGCCAAGTTTTGGGAAGCTTCTTCAGGATAGTAAAAATGCGTGAAAAACAATGAAAATTGAACATATAAATTGATGACAAAAAGTTAAACTTGTATACGATTTTTTTTATTGACAAATGACATTTGCATGTGAGTTTCATCAAGTATCGTTATGTTATACAAAATTTTGCATTGTTTCATTGATGCTTCGTCGTTACTAGAACAAATCAACTTCAAGGTACCTCAAGCTACTGCAGTAGACAGATCACTTTATATACTCGTTATACTAGATTCAACATTGGAAAAGTGTCTCCTATAAATTTGATGTGTGAAAATTATAATACCCAGTGCAGTCAATGCGATATTAATTTCGATCCACTGAAGACCATAATATCCAAAATTGAATAAACCATCATCTAGCTTACTGTCTTCATTTCCTGTTATTTGCAAATAATAATTAATTAATTTTTTTTTTCAATTGGATCATATTTATGTGCATTTATTTCTTGATTTGTCCGATTGTCCAATGTAATTCACAAAAAATTAAAATTTACAATATTTTTTCTCAAAGGCCACTTGAACTAAAATTATAAAGTGTGTTCTCTATTGGATTTGTTAGTCTGTTCGTAACCTCCATATTGGTAAATAAATAAATAAATACCAATCATGTCGCTGGAAATGCAGAGGCTTCTTCTCAAAAGCTTGGAACACTGAACCAGAAAACTGTGCAAACCCCAGCAACTTTTTATGCTTTATAAAACTCAGATCATACCTTCTTTGGATCATTATCCACATGTATAGAACTCCGCCCATAATCATACCGTGAAACTGCTGGATTTCTATCAGAAAAGAGCTACTCACCTGATTGGAAACACGAATATCACTGCGACCTTGACAGTCTGGAACATCGAAGAAAGTTTGAAGGTTTGTTTATTTTCTATAGATAGTTTCACGGGAGGTGTTCAAGTGACTTGGCACATT
This sequence comes from Leptinotarsa decemlineata, assembly GCF_000500325.1. Classification (NCBI taxonomy): domain Eukaryota; kingdom Metazoa; phylum Arthropoda; class Insecta; order Coleoptera; family Chrysomelidae; genus Leptinotarsa; species Leptinotarsa decemlineata. The sequence continues at coordinate 44,973 of NW_019290438.1, forward strand.
TTTTTTCACCAAGAGCGGTACATATCAGTAATACGCGACTGTTTAAAAAATCTGTTTTTCCGTTAACCAGCTGCTGTGGCTGCTTATCGTTTTGAGCTTCAACTCAGTACACCTCGATCATCATTGTTCATTTGAAAAACTGCATTTTCGTAAAATAAACTTCCTAAGAACGTTTTACCAAATCAATTTAACCTCCAGACTTGAGGACGTTCCTGTAGTGCTCGTGTTTTGTCCTTTAAAACAACGTAGCGCGCGAAATTTGAACATTCATCATAATTTTTTTAACATTTAGTTTCCATTTCATTCAAAACCCCAAAATGACAAATTGATTTACTATTTCACCACCGAAAGGATTCTTTCCCAAGATTGTAGTGGTACAAAAGGTCAATATTCCTCACTTCATAACGAAACTGTTCAGTATTTGTACATGAAACAGTATGCAATTTTTCGTCAAATGAACTTTAAATCATTTTCAGATGACAATCTTCGATCGCTAATTCAATGGATTATAGTAATAATGGAAAACGAGTATCACTTCATCATGCTGAAATTTGCATTTTACATTCTTTCAATCAATCACGTCGCTTTTCTATCATACATTTTATGCGGACAAATTGGATATCATGAGTTTATTGCAATGCTACCTTCCCAGGTAATGATGTCTCAAGTAAGTATTCCGCATTCTTATATTGTAACAACAAAATATATATTTGTATTTAAAAACTTCAATCAAAATTGTACACAGGATTACATTTGATGTTGATAACAATGTAGATTCGTCGAAAATATGCCTCCAAGCCATCAGCCATAAAATAATACATATGTTTTTCTCTGTCAAATACATGATAAATAAAAGAAAAACGATGAAACAAATGTTCTAGAAAGAACGCAAAATATAGGTAATCAGAATGCATACCACGGTATCATTTTTCAACAGAATATTTCACTATTGTAGGAAAAGAATGATACTAAAAACGATTATATTTTTCATATACATACATAAATACGTAATTATATTTGTAATATAAGTACTAGCTACGCACCTTTTACAAAACCCTTTTTATCTTATCATTTTTCCAAATTATTTTCAGACTTGCCCGAAAAAAATCAAGTTTCATACACTTTTGTGACAGAAAAACTTATTCTATTCTTCCCTAGAAGCCTGTTATATTGTTAGGTTAGGTTAGGTCCAAAGTAGGTGGGTCTAGTCGACCATCCACCGCAACCCGGCTCAATAGGCTCACACCTATTCACACTGGGCCAAGTAAACCCAGCTTTTTAAAGAAGCCGATTAGTTCGTATGGTTAGTGGTCTTTCAGAACAGATGGTGAGAGTACGGCTCTGTCGAACTCTAAAGACCTGATTCGGTCCCCAGCGGGGCAGGTACAAAGTATATGCTCTGCTGTTTCATCGTTAGTGAGGTAGTCGGATAGCCAAGTTGCAAGATTCCCACCTTGATACCCACGACAAGCTTCTCATATAAGGGTTTTTGCACGTCAGCTACACCTGACGATGCCTTAGATTCAGCCGTGCAGTGCTTTTTCGCCTCTGGTTTTGGTGAATCATCACTTGGGCGCAAGCGTTTGCTGACTTGCTCATGGGGGGATTGTTCCCCCACCTTAGACAGATTCTGCGTACGCTGTTCAAGAATTTGGTGCAAGACGGTGGTTTTATGAGGAACTCCGCTCTTGAAGAGACGACTCAGTCGTTTTCTGGCTGCACTACTAAACCTTTTTCTAAGGTTCAGTTATTGGATCAGGAGTTGTGGAGTTGAGAAGCTCTCGCTCCTGAACTAAATTTACAGGAAGGTCAGTTGGAGTTGTAAACTCGACATCCATCTCCTCTGCAGACTACTCCTGAATTAAATGTACAGGGAGGTCAGTTGGAGTCGTAAACTCGACATCCATCTCCTCTGCAGACTCGCTCCTGAATTAAATTTACAGGGAGGTCAGTTGGAGTCGTAAACTCAACATCTTTCTCCTCTGCAGACTCGCTCCTGAATTAAATTTACAGGGAGGTCAGTTGGAGACGTTAGCTCGACATCCATCTCCTCTATAGAATCAGCGTCAGAAAGAATTTTTAAGTTTAGTCTGTCCATAAAAGTCTCACGAGTAGCTAGGAAAAGAAGGTCAATCACAGCAGAGCCCCTCATCACCGTGACAAGGCGATGCTACGACGAGAGGGCGCCTGGTATCTCGAAGGTTCCGTAGAGACTCAATGTTATTCATCCTCTCGGCACGGATACACACACTTTAGGATTGAGCCATTGTTGGGATGCCTTCAGTTAGAGAATAACAGAACCACAAGTGATTACGTCATTTCCATATCCAGCGGGGCTACCTGAAAGCAGGCATCCGATGGCCGGTTTGCTCAACCCCCACATCCCAAGCCAATTCACTCGCCAAAAACAGCATGCACAGTAGTTCAGGCAGTGAAAGATGAACAAGGACAGGCAACCCACGGCCAACAAAGTCTATTAACTAAAACCACAATTGTGTAAATGTTCCCAATTGAACCCGTACTCCTATGCATAAAACGGACACAAAAAATGCATAGGGGTATAAAGTAGACCCATCTCGTCGGTGGAATGAACACATTGATTGCATAGTAACCAAACTACGTAAATTAATCCATACATTTTATCAGCCCAAGAATATAATAAACAGGGAAGTGATACTAATGGTGTATGATGCCTTGGCTAACTCCATAATGCGTTACTGTATAATAGTAGGCGGTGGCACCTTGAACACATCGCTAGTTAATTTGGAAGTGATTCAAAATTCATTAATGATAATTATGATGAACAAAGTTCGGAGGTTTGTACTCAGTCATTATATAATGAAACTGGATTATTCGGAGTTCATTATGGACTGCTAATTCTTCAATTAAATTTGTAAAGCATGCTTTCAATACTGATAACAATACAGTGAAGACCATGAATGTTCCACGATACAGACTCACGCGTAATCAAAAATGTATAACGTATTTTGAATCTAAACTATACAACACTCTACCTGAATCATTGAAAAGCATGAGAAACAAACTCAAATTCAAAAGGGGGTATAAAAATTTGTTGCCATTAGTTATAATATGCTTCTACTGATACTTGAATGAGGAATACCTAAACATTATTAGATATGCATTCCAGAGCGCATCACTTCCTTCTTCATTCCATCTCTTCCATACTCCACACTGCAAAATTAGTACAGCAAGATCCAATCTTGATGGCGAACCACCCCTATACGCATAACCTCATTTTTAATATAACTCCCACCACAGCTCTTGCAAGACATACAAATGCTCTGTAGAGAGGGGTATCATTACTTGTCCTCTAATGCTGTTGGCGTTCGGCATTGTCTGCATAATTTGTGTTGTTTCTGAAAGAATGGCATCGCCTGACAAAAAACCAGTCATCAAGAGTCAGGCACGTGAAATAATTTTTAGAGTGTTCAATTATTTTCAAAATGTGAGTCGGATACGTTTCGTAGCATACAGCGACCAAGTGTATTCCTTGTTGAAACATTCCTCCATAGTGGACATACATCTTCCAAAAGCTGGGCGGATGAATCAACCAAAGGATTATTTGAAAATATTGCGAAGGGACCAAGACTCATTATTGTCCATGCAGGAGGTGACATGGGCTTTATACCTAATCATCGGCTTATATTTGAAATCAGACAGAACATCAGGGAATTATCATTCAGAAATTAATTCTGAAAATTATAGTGGCCACACGAAAAAAGTACCTATTATGTTCACCCCTAACATGCTCAAATCCGAATTAAATGAGTTGATCAAGGTAAATAAAAAACATCATATTAAATACAAATTTGATGAGGTTCTGCTTCAAAATGGACATAACGTTTTGCGACTTTCACCTTACCATCCGAATTTAAATCCCATTGAGCTTATTGGAGCTACTGTCAAAACAACGTGTCCCAAGAGAATGTAAGTTTCGAATTGTAAGATGTGAGGAAACTGGCGGAGCACGAGTTTGATAAAATCACTTCCGAGGAATGGCAAAGCGTTGCCGACATGTAATAGATATAGAGCGGAAATATTGGGAAAATGAAACATTTACAGACGTTCAAACAGAGGAGAATCCAGTGATTATAAATATAAATGATAATAGCAGCACAAGCAGCAGTGAAGATGAAGAAAATTTGTAGTCAGCTAGTGACTGATTAAGGTTTATTTCTGAATAAGTGTATCATGTATATACCATTTCAATTAACTGTACTACTACCTATAATACTTAAAAAAAATATCCAAAAGAAGCCATTTGCTACCCTAATTGAAACTAATTATAGGTAGGACACTGGCCGGCAAGGAGCTTATCGTTATCCAATAGTAATTTAGTTGGGAGAGTCTATACCTGCGCGATCGCTCGCCATCAGCCGTGACGTGTACTGTATGTCTGGTTATAGAGAATTAGCATTACTATTTTGTTTTCTGGCTACAATACAAGTGTGCTGAGGTAGCCGTAACTTTCACTATTTCTCCTACGTGTATGTAATCTCTAGGATTGTGTAGTCACTAAATTTTATGTATCTATTTTTTTTTCTTCTGTCATAGATGAATATGTATCTGTCTTATACCTGAATTTAAAAAATTTACTTACTTACTAACCTATTTTCCTGTTCCTATTATCTTCCTTCTTGTTTCAAAATCCTTCAATTTTTCAACAACTTGTATAGACTTATTCTTACTACGTCTGCAATTTTTTTATCATGTTCCTACCATCAAGAAGACTGTTGTCTACGGTAACGTGTTGTTTATATTTCCTTCTCGAAAACGGGACTTCGAATTCTAATTTAGAACTTTGTTCGGCCCTTGTCGGGTTTTGATTTACTTTTTCCAGTAACTTCACATATTCGTTGGTATCAAAATAGTCGAAAATATTCCAAATTATTCCATAGGTGACATTTTGGCATATTGAATAAACAACAAACAAAATTTGTACTTCAAAAATAAACAAAAGGTTTTGTGTTTTTATTATTGAAGTACAAATTTATAACTCAAGATGTCTATAACTTTCAATAGTGACACACCAGACTTCGAAATCTTCTGTTAAATGAGTCCAGTTTGCAAAAATATATTTCTCAATTCATCATTTTCTTTGAGCTGATGAAAGTTATCCAAAATAATGGTATATCAAGGCCATATTGAAGACACCATTCCAAAAATGTAAAACATATCAATTAATTCGGATGAAAGAAGAATATGGGCTCTCTTACTGCCGGAGTCACGATTAAAGGATACAAAATCCAGGCTGATGGGCCTTGGTCGAATGGAACTTGTAGTGTAACTAATGTTTTATCTGCTACTGCGACATTTGTGGAACATGCGTTGAATGCGAAGATGAAGGTTATATCTTGAAGTCTAAGCAACGACTTCCTGTCGAGCTCAGTGTTCACTCACATTTATAATTTTGTAGGGTGGTAGGGATGATTGTGGAGATGGCGGTGTGAATGGTGAGAGTGGGGTGTCCATGCGAAAGTTCACTTCTGGTTGGTCTGCACTCTTGGTGGATTGCTCTGATTGGTCTACGAAATGATTTCACATATTTTATTCATATTTTATCTTCTGTTTTCAGGTTTATTCTTCCGTTTTGGTCTTAGTCAATCTAAAATCGTCATATCTGGAAATAATGAAACAATTAGATATGCTTGTCATTAATATCCAGGAATGTAGCAGAACATTGAAGAATCGCATCAAGTACGAGAGTATTCTCAGGATATGGGTGAAAAATTTCAGTATCATCTCTATTACGTTCGACTGTAGTCTACTTGTATGGAAAGGAGCTGACAATAAACATATATTTCTGTTACTAGTCGTGGAAAATTTAGGAAATTGGACTGTGCTCAAAGTTTTCTTCTCTGCATCATTATTTTATTTTTCCTTTTTGACCCTAGCCCTATTTTTCATGAGTACATATGGAACTTCTCATATATATTTCCAGTTGTTGATTCTCAAAGAGAACTTGGAAATGATCAGCTGTAAATACTCACAAAATGAAAATTTTCAGTTGCACAACGTTCTGTTCCAGAAAACGATCAAGAAAAAAATGAGTAGTTGCTGGGCCCATTTTCTAGAGATAAAAAGGTCAGTATAACAGCTCCTTTTCATCTTCTGTACACTGAAATAAAACTATAGAATTATGTACTCTATACTTACATTTTGTGAATAAAAATACAAAGTGTTCATATTTCAACAGCCGTTCATTAACATCTATCAGCCCTATTCTAATCAAATTGAACCAATTGATTCGAATATTATTTTCATGATTTTTCACATATGATAACGTTCAAGTTATAGCTTCGCTTAATTATTCTCTGCAGAGTGTTTTTGTAGAACTCTAGCTGTTTTTTGTTTTATTAGCCAAGAAGTTCATTGAATTTCTGGTATTTTTGATACCGTTGATACTGTTGTAATATCGAGTACAATTACACGGCAATCCAAAGGGAGATTCAACAACTGATGCCACTAAAACCAAGGTTGACATCTGTTTGATCACAATTTTCCTGCAACATTATCACACGGTTGAATACCATTGAAATTTTTGGGAAGACGAATAGCGTTATGAAAACGGAGATGTTGAGTTCTTCGAAAACAGTATCAGGGCTGATAAATGTTTTGTATATTATTGATAATTTTAAGTAGCAGATTACAGCCGGTTCTGGGCCTCCCCCACCACTATGACGTATTAATTGCTTTTTTTTTGTTGTTCAGTAACATCAAGGCGATGTGACCTTGAAGGGTCTGGTGCAGGGATCATTCAGAATTATTTTTTTCATATGAGATTTTTGGGTGTGTGTGTGTGGCATAGTGACGTAATTACATTCGATTGGTGTGTGTGTGTGTGAGAATGCACGGTACAGGGTTTCATCATGTGCTGAAAAAGACCATGAGAATGATAGCAAAGCAGGTTACAAAGATCACTGTCATCCCCTTTTTATTCAACTTGGAATTATGCCACTTCCAATATTATATATCTATAGAGTTTCAATAGAGATTTATAAGAGCGTTAATAAATTTGAGAAACACTGTGATATTAATGCATATGGAACGAGATCTGCAAGTTCATTGAATCTGGCCAGACATAACTTAACAATTGGTAAGAGAAATTCACTAATTTCAAAAACTACACCTGACGATTTGATCTCCACAAACTTTATTTGAAAAATATGTTTCGCTGAAACGTTAGCTTTTTCAAGTGATTTACGCTTCAAGTTGTTCTTAACATTAATATTTATATACTAACTAACTATAATTGAGACTACCTCCAAAAAGTTACCTGAACTTAACGTACCGGTTCAATTATTTTTTACTGCAATTTGCTTGATGATATTAAGTTCTTCATCCAAATGTTTGCATTTTGACTCCTCTAGATTATTTATTAAAGATTATCCATCCTTTGATCAAGAATTTCTTGTATTGGCGTAGTTATGTGAATGACGTTTTGGTATGTTTTACAGGTACTAAGAGGCAATTAGATACTTTTCATAGGGATATTAACAAAATTCATGAAAACATAAAATGCACTATTGAAATAAAAGCAGACAACTCATTCAATTTCTTGGACCTAACAATTAGTAGAATGGACAACAAACATGATTTTTCAATTTATCACAAACCGTCCTATACGGAAATTACTATACATTACAATTCTACCGGTCCTCATCAACACAAAGTAGCAGCTTATAATAGCATGATTCATAGATTAGTCAATGTTCCTCTTTCAATAGATAATTTCGATAAAGAACTTAATATCATCAAGCAAATTGCGGTAAACAATGGGTTTAAAGCCGAATTAATAAACAAAATACTGGCCAAGAAAGTCTACACAAAAGCGATTCGAGACGTTTTTCCCATTGATAAGGGAGAAAATCAAAATTGTATATAGAGCTTTAACGTATTTTGGACAACCAACGGAAAACATGGCTTCGTTTTTAAGGAAACGAGATATTAAAATTACATATAGAACAAGTAATACGTTGGGAAAGTTAGTTAAAAATAATAAAGACAAAACATCCAAATTCGAGAAATCAGGAGTATATAAATTAGTGTGTGGAACGTGCCCTAAAGTGTATATTGGTCAAACTGGCAGGACATTTAGGAATCGAATCCAGGAACATCATACAAGCTATGTAAATAAGAAAACAAATCCAACATATTCAAATCATCTTCTAGAGGAAAGTCATATCTTCAACGAAGAGTTCGAAATTTTGCACATAGAAAATAAAGGTTTGAAACTAAATCATTTGGAAGCAATGGAAATTAATAAACTTAAAAATTCAAGCATTCTAATGCATGACCAACTAGATTTGAATAGATCACCATTATTGAACTTGTTTTCTTAAAAACCGAGAAAGAATTGTTTTCTTAAAAACCGAGAAAGAATTATTATTGATGTAGATGTGGGGTAATATGCTTCAGGTGATCATAATTGAACAGATACGTTAAGTTCAGGTAATTTTTTGGAGGTAGTCTCAACTATGGTTACCTGTAATATATAAATAATAATGTTAAGAACAACTTGAAGTATAAATCACTTGAAAAAGCTAATGTTTTAGCGAAACATGTTGTGATATATTTTTCAAATAAAGTTTGTGGAGTTTCAGTAATTCAATATTCAATATTCGATAGTTGGTAGTAATGATTTTATCCTTGTAACTCCAAACAAGGACTTCTGCATTCTTGACTTGCCATAAATGTACTATAGTATGTAAAATGGTCAAATGAAGTACTCTACTCCGCTCTATTAATTTTCATTGATAATATAATTGTCAAATATTAAGCGTTTTGCTTGTAGACTCATTATTCATTGAATAATAATGAATTCAAGACTTTGTTTGTAAAACTCAATAGTCTGCAGATAAAAAGGAACAGGTTTCCTTTGTTACGCCCATAATTTTCCTAAAAAATTAAAAATGTTTGGAGTAACTGATGAATATGATATTTCTTCAGAAAAAAATATCGGTTCTTCACGCAGCAACTTATCAGAGTGAGTTAGAGGTAAAATGCAATAATAAATTTCATTAGTTCGGACTTCCATTGTCTAGACAATGAAAGTCCGAACTAATGAAATTCATCATGAAACATTGGCAATCACCTTCATGCAATAATAAACTTGCATATTCCGAGAGTTGAAAGTCGATTCGCAGATTCATATGTTGCTGACAGATAATTTATTTTTCAGGATGGCATCCCTAGTACAAAAAATGTCATTCTGGCCTTTATATACAGGATACATTCATGCCATAATATTTCTGGGAACGAACTTATATTTTTTCGTAAGCATATTCATCAACAGAAGTTGCTGCACTTTCCATGTTGAAAATAAATTTATCAAAAGTGTTTATGAATGCTGTACGCGTTTTAGAATTTGAGGCGCCAAAGTGATAAAAAGATGTTTTATCGGGTGTCGAGTTATGATACGACTATTGTGTCAAAATAATTATTTTTCAATTACAGGGTGTTCATCAAACATGCGAAAAGAATGTATGGACTATTCCTTGGACTATTCTGAAGATATTTTGTCGTCTGTTAATTTTTGATAGGGTGCTTTGTTTCGGAGATACGGGGCGAAAAAAAAAATTCGACAATAACAATTTTGGTAATTTTAAAATTATTAACGTTGCCAAAATAAAAGTATAGCCTATCAAAATAAAAGTATGGACCTATCAAGTTATAAAAAATCCAAAAAAGTCGTTGGTACCTATCAAAAATATTCCGATTACTACAAACGGCTGCAGACATTCAATTTACTAGGTGTAACGCAATCAGAAACGATCCTGGTGTTTTTGAAGAGTTCAGGAGTCGATTAGGAGATTGGATTCTTGCTTCCGAGCGGGGTGTAGTCATTTTCAACAGTTCTTGTAGATTGAGAAACATCACATGTATCTTCTAAACAAAGCGACCTATCAAAATTCATTAAAGGACAAAACATCCTTAGAATAGTCCAAGGAATAGTCCCTTGACTTTTTGCTGCATGTTTAATAAACACGCTGTATGAATAATGTCTTCTGAATGTTATTCAAACGCGTTTGATTCTAGAAAAATTTAAATATTTGACTCATTTCGAATAATTTTTTCAAACCGATAAAATAATGAAAAACTTGAGGGTTTGGCCACCAAAATAGATATTTAGTCATTTTTTGTTAGCAGGAATTTGATTTTTGGTTCAAGCGTAGACCTTCATGGTCCGCACTTTTCGCAATACCTGCGTATCCCGAGTGACAGCCACAAACCCAACCTACCGCGATCTCGCGAAGAGCAAATTTTTGATATTTTGCTTCGCTTTGGCGATACTGAAATGAGTTATACCGAATTTCGACCCAAAATTTTAAATTTGATTTATTTTTTTGGAATGTTCATATTACGATTTTCAATTAATGGTTCCGAATAAGCTACAGAAATAAAATAATCAAATAGTGAACGAATTCAGTCTTCTTTACTAGCCTGCCACCAATTTTGAGATTTTTTTTAGTTCCCTGTTGAGTATGATTGGTTGGGAATTTGCCTAGCAGACAACCGAAAATGTATTGAAGAATCGTCCAGTTATTGACAATGAAGATGATAATGTCTTAGCTTCAATTCGTGCTAATTCCCAAAATAGTTTGCCTGAAAGGTCTGAGCAATTGAATTTGATCAGAGTAGAGAGAAAAACAGAAGACGTCTCGTTCATCATGAAATTGTAACTTTAAAACCAAACTGCTTGCACACATTGAAAGAAGGTGACAAATATAAACGATTAGATTTGGAAGGCTTCAACATCTTGAGCGATCACCAATATGGCTTTCGAAAACAAAGATCAACAGGCGACCTTCTATCTTATGTCACCCATATTTGGAAAAACGCAATAGAGAAACATGGAGAATCGAAAGCTGCTGCGCTTAATATTTCTAAGGCCTTTGAATGTGTGTGGCATGAGGGTTTGCTGGCCAAACTTCGTTGCTAAGGCTTGTCGGATCTGTATGGCTCTTCAGCTTCCTGAAAGAAAGTTTCTTGCAAGTGGCCGTCGATGGATATCTCTCGAATGCTTTCACGATCAACGCTGATGTTTCCCAGGGAACCTTTTTCATCTCCCGCTATTGGAAAAAATCAAGAATCCAATTTATTGCTTTGCTGACGACAGCACACTTGTCTCGTCATTCCATTTGGATTCCAGGACATCTGCTACGGAGGCACATCTTCACCGGCAGCAGGAGGCCACCAAACGCGAAGTGCGATTCCAAGAATTGCATTTACCGAATACCCCGTGAGTGCGGAAAATCCTATATCGGTGAAACTAAGAGGTCATTGGGAGTTCGCATTGCCGAGCACAAGAAAAACTCACAGCGAGGGGAAACCAGAAAATCAGAAATGGCAGAGCTTGTTTGGACCCATCAACATAACATCGATTGGTCCAACGCTGGGATCATACACAAAAAAGAAACACTGGTTCAGGAGGAAATTCAAAGAAGCCGCATACATGTTGTCCAACAATGTATTCAGCCAAGCTAGCGTAGAGATGTACAACATATAGAAACCCATAATCAAGCGAAATATGGCCAACTTCCGCCAAACGTTCATCTTCCGCTAAACCTTTGAAGCGGAAAGAGGAAGGAGAAGATAAGTGAAAGTACTCGAATGACCCATAAATAGCCATCTCTCGGAGGAATTAGTCCAGTCATCACCAGAAGATGATTGTGGATACCAACAATCGAAACTTCCTGAAGTAACTTGGCTTGGAATCTCTTAATTTTTTTGGTTTTTTATTTAATTGTTTTTATTTTTTACTTCATTTCATTCCATTATATTTTTTGTCATTTTCAGCTATTCCTTCAATTTTTAATTTGTATTGTTTTTTTTTTCAAATCATTTTATATAATATTAGGCGATGGAAGTCTGAACTAATGAAATTCATCATGAAACATTATCAATCACCTTCAAACAATCGGTTTTTACATTAACTACAATCAATAATATAAACGAAACTTTTTTGTAAAAAAAGTAAGGAAACTATTCAGGACACATATTTTAGAAGTCGGAAACAGAAAATCAAATAGAGAGATTGTCCTCCTCTAACTGGTTTTAGCGAAATTTGACAAAAAGGTGCGATTTTTGCAAAAAAAAAGTATATCAACCATTGAACTGGTTTCAACGAATGGTTGTGGTACCTTCAATGAGGTTAAAAAGTTCCCTTATACGATTAAATAATGAAAACGCAGATAACATTTATCTTTCCCAACTACTTGTTGTGAATGAAGTGTTAGAAGTGAAGAAGACTGTGAAAATAATTTTACAGTATTAGAGAAAACTCAGTGGTTATAATTTTTGAGTTCACCTGGACTCAAATAAAAATGTATAATACAATCCACGAAATTCAAATCACATCATTTTGGAATACAAATTGGAGAAACTTTGATTAAAATTCATCGACACTTTTGATGAATATTTTAGATTTTGAAACGTCACAAATAATGAAAAATAAACATGAGAAAAAATATACTTTGTTCAGTATTTGGAAATCAGTATCATCTCGCCTGATTGAATAACTGTGTTCTTTCTATAGAATGGTGACAATCGTTCAGAAAATCTTGGAATGATATTTGCTTCATTTACGATATTAGTATCTCTTGCATTGACGACAGAAAGTGGACAATTCATCAAAACTGAGGTAAGTTTGATTGATTTTTTATTTCTCATGAGTATTTTGATTATATCATACAGAGTCAGCAATCAAGTACAGAACCGGAGTGTCCATCTTTCGTGAATTACTTTGTTAAGTTACTTTACTTTGTTAAGTTAAATGGCGAAGTTGTAGGTAATAAAAAAGTCTAGTAGTCTATGAAAGGCCAAGTTCTTGTGAGTAACGCGAAATCGACTGCCTCGGATTCTCCTGCACACTCTCACAGACAGTGGCAATGTTTTTGGTAGATCTTGCATTTCCTTGACGTACGGGTTGTTTTTGTATTGTTCACTGGACCGATGGACTTAAATTTATCCAACACATTGCGAATAGTCCTCTCGGTAGGACCATTATAGCGACCGTAAAATGGGCGATTGAACAATCGTATTATTTCTACACCCGTCCATGGTAATTTGGCAAAACAAACTGAATAAATAACTAATTTACCAGATGTAGGAATTGGCCGCGATGGTAGTACGCCCGACTCATTATCGGAAGGCCATGGTTTCGATTTCCGCCTCGACCAGATATTTTTCTGGAGAGAATTTATCTGGTTGTAGCTGGGATGATTCTGCAGCCGGTATCCTAAGCTCGCACAAGTTTCTCAACTTCTGAGAGTTGTCGTTCGTATGGGGGCGACAGCTGATTAACGGAAAAACAGATTTTTTTTTAACAAGATGGCCGTTATCTATTGTCAAAGTTCGAAAGTCACCGTTGGAAAAAAATCTGTTTGCATATAGGGAAGACCCTATATAATGTAGAGGTAATTTTTTGAGGGTGAGAATTGAATGGTAGGCTATATTTGAAATAGAGCTATTGATGTACTAAGAGAATCTGAGATGATCGCTGCTTCTTTGAAATTTTGAGAATTCATGAGATAGAGTGCCTTCCGGGTATCATAAAGCTATTCTGTACTGTAACGACAGGAGAGATCATGAATGTTTGATGTATTCTGTAATTCAATGCCATGAACCAATTTCATTAAAGGCTTTTTTCAAGTCATCTGAAAGAACAATTCGTTCAGGCCAGTCTGTCATCAACATGAAGTCGAAGATTTCCGTTAATTGAAAATCGAGTAGTTGTTTTATGATAGGTGTCAGTCCATTAACAAACAGTGTAGGGGGTCGAGTCTGGCATTACGAATTGTTCTTTTAGATGATTTGATTTATAGCCAGTCTTCAAGTATGCCCACTGACTATATGTGAACATTTTTCTTTCCTTATACGATTGAGCAAATTACGGATATATGGTTGGTTACCTTGTTCACAGGCAGATGGGGCGATGACAAACCTGTTTTTTGTTGTCCGCTTCAGCTTAGTTCGAGGAATGATACTCTATAGAGAATTCGATTTTCAATTATCGGAAATCATCGACTTTATGTTGATGACAGACACTATCTTGAACTGACGAGTGGCCAAACAGCCCGAAACCAGTCTGCAAGTGTGTTCCAATAATTGAAAATATATTGCGGCAGTTGTATCTCCAACAGCATATGCAGAGATAACTTCAGTGAAGAAACCTGCAATCCAACGCCCTTCGTGGTATTAGCTAGGGAAGTAGTTGTTTTCTGATAGGTGTCAGTCCCTTAACCTACAGTGTAGGAAGTTGAGAGTAGCCTGAACAAATTGTTCTTTTAGATGATTTGATTTATAGCCAGTCTACAAGTATATGCCTACTGACTATATGTGGAAAGATTTTTTTTTAAATACTTATCTTTTCACACATCAATTGTTCTATTCAATACAATCCAGAATATGATTTTGATAAAATCTCTCATATGGACTTTTGATTTAAATTTTTTCAGATCGTTTTTTTAAGCTGATGTAATTTTCAGCTGAACATCAATGAGCACTTTGGAACTGTCAGCATTTTCAGAGTGCCTTGAAGCCATTGATCTTGTTTGGACTGAAATAGTGAGCTTTGGCTTAAACTCTATTTTGAATCATGTTTTTTTTTGAGAGAAAATGAAAATTCGTGCTTGACGAAAAGATATTATAAAATTGACTCGCTAAACCGTATATACGAAAAGAGAGTTGTCTTTCACTCCCCAAATTTGAGGAAAGAATTTTAGTTGATATGCATTTGATATATGATGGAATTGACCGATACTTGATGAAAATCCATAACTAACGTATTCAAGAAACAACAGTTTTACAAAAACGCAACACGTGTTTCGCCATACAATGGCTTCTTCGGGCATGTCTTTATTTACTGCATTCTACATATTCAATGCTTTATATACCTAATTTTACAATTTGAAGTACCTACATTCCAAGTACCTATTTTTTACCTAAGTTTGTAATGAATAGAATTACCTGAGCTTATGTCCAATTTCCAGATCTGAAAAAATATTTATTTCTGACCGGGATAGTATAAGCTTATATCGTCATAGTTACGCTATCAATAAAGAGGGTCATAACTCCCTTGGGACATTATAGATTTTATAATTCATAAGTATTGCTATAGCACATTTGAGTTCTTGGATGGTAATTGTCGGGACAATTTTTGAAAGCAGCATATTTTTTTGTCTCCTGTAGCAAGAACTCTAACAGATCGTCAGTAAAGAATAACTCGAATAATTGTACTGGAGTAAGTTTACTATATGTTGAATAATCAGGTTCAGGAAAATACCTATCAACATTTTGAAAATTACCCTGGATCCATTTGTGTTGGATTTTGTCCTTAGTTAGAGGCTTAGTGTTACAATGTACATTGTCTTGAAACGTTCTATCGGTACTTGAGGTTGCACAGGGTTCATCCAACTGGTCAGTTCTAGAATTATTTCTTAGTAAAATTTCAGCACCAGCTAGCAATTGTCTAGAAGGCAAATGGTTCAAATCCCCCTCAGCATCTTCATCTCCAGACTCCTCGTCAGTTAGGACGTAAACATCTGGAGGCTCGGTATATATTGCATCCACATCTAAGTCATCATTATATGCCATTTCGAGAGCTTCTTGTAGCGAAAACCCTCTCCTGAAAAAAGACGATATAAGTGGTAAGTTATGTAAAATAATCAAACTTTACCAATTTTGAAATGATATTGTGGAAAACTATTGTAACACACATCTTGAAATACCTCATTCAAGAATATTTCGTTCAATAATTCACTATAATCGAACCTGATGGCGAATTCCAAAACACAGTTATTGGAAGTCCTAGCGTTACTTATATGTAACACTCATCTTTTAGGTAAATTTTCCCAAAAACCAAAATTGTTTTCCAAATTCTAACCTTACACTTTCTTCGAACATTCATTGCATACTCCATTCCAAAAATGTATTCCTTGACTAATATAGTTTCAATAAGTTATAATACTTACACGAAATTCGGTTCCATTTTTCATTCACGTTTGACTCGGCCGTTTTTTGTCTCCTCTCAGAACACTCGAAAATCTCAAAATGCCGGTAAATTTCGTTTGCAATTAGTAATATGGTGCTTTCTTGTGAGGTAGACACCGCCATCTAGCCGTAAAGTGCAAAAGTTTAAGCACAATAAAATTCATTATTCACCTTTGCGGCTGTTACTTATATGTAACGCAGGGCTTTTTAAGGGTTAATATATGATGTCCAAAATTTATTTCCCAGTATTCCACCAATTGAAACAATTAGACTGGTTGAGCGTCTCTTAGACAAAAACCACGTAAATCCATTAAAAAAAACAGTAAATTTTAGATTAACTTACTACTTGTCTATCTCAGAATTATTTCCAATTTGATGAAAAACATTATTCATGCAGTGAAGGTAATGATAGGGAACCCTTTGAGTCCTTTGCTAGCTGAAATTTTCAAATAGCATAAAGTACGAAATCCATAATAATCAGTTAACTAACAGTTTCTTGTACTGATTCAGATACATAGATGATATATATCTCAGTATGTTTTACTGATACAGATAGGCAATAAGGCAAGTTCGTTGAATGTCAGTTCAACACACCCGTCAATAAAATTTACCACTGAAAGGAAGGTAAATAATTCAATAGATTCCCTCGACTTATCTATTAGGAAAAATAACAATAAACATGATTTTGAAATTTTCCACAAATCATCTTACACGGATATTATCATACATAATTCCTCCACACACTGTTATCAGCATAAAGTTGCTGCATTCAATAGTATGCTTCACAGATTATTGACTATTCCACTATCTGGGAGTAATTTCCAGAGAGAGCTGAGTTTGATCAACCAAATCGCGGTCAACAACGGTTATAAGGTAGATATTATAGACTCCATTCTTTCCAAAAAACGACAAAAGCAAGCCATGAACCAGGTCTACCCAAATTCAAGATGCGATAACGTCAATTAATTATAGGACTTTCCCATATTTGGGTGAACCCACCAATAATATTGCCCGTTTTTTTTAATCCATAATAATCAGTTAACTAACAGTTTCTTGTACTGATTCAGATACATAGATGATATATATCTCAGTATGTTTTACTGATACAGATAGGCAATTAGGCAAGTTCGTTGAATGTCAGTTCAACCCACCCGTCAATAAAATTTACCACTGAAAGGAAGGTAAATAATTCAATAGATTCCCTCGACTTATCTATTAGGAAAAATAACAATAAACATCATTTTGAAATTTTCCACAAATCATCTTACACGGATATTATCATACATAATTCCTCCACACACTTACCAGCATAAAGTTGCTGCATTCAATAGTATGCCTCGGAGACTATCGAATATTCCACTGTCTGGGAGTAATTTCCAGAGAGAGCTCAGTTTGATCAACCAAATCGCGGTCAACAACGGTTATAAGGTAGATATTATAGACTCCATTCTTTCCAAAAAACGACAGAAGCAAGCCATGAACCAGGTCTACCCAAATTCAAGATGCGATAACGTTAATTATAGGACATTGTCATATTTGGGTGAACCCACCAATAATATTGCCCGTTTTTTTTTAGGGAGAATGCGTAAAAGTAGCTTAGAAAATGAATAATAGCCTAAGTAAATTCATTACCAACAATAAAGATAAAATATTTTCCCAAAGATTTAAAGCATAGAAGTAGTTTTCTAAATAGAAAAACCAATTCCACATTTGCAAACCACCTTTTAGCAGAAGGACATGACTTCAATCATGAATACATGTTACATTTAAAAGAATGTTCTAAAATCAATAGATTCAAGAATTCGGATTATTTACTGAATGGTTAATTATAATTGAATAACTCCCCGTTACTAATTTTTTTTTCAAATGTGGAAACTGGTACATAAGATCAAGTGATTTAATTCATTACAAACTCAGGTACACATGAAACATTAAATAACCAAGCAAAACTTATGTACTTGAAATATAGGTACTTTAAATTATAAAATTGGGTATTTATAGCATTGAAATGTGTTGAATATAGTAACCAGAGCGATTTTCTTAGACATCTCCTAGACGTTCGCCAGAGTTTGGCACGACGGACTTCTGGCGAAAATGAGCAACTTTGGCTACACGAAACCAATGGTAAGATTATTCGAGTCTTATCTAGCTGACAGGAGATGTCGTTACAGAGTAGGTCAAGAACTCTCAACGATGCGATTACCGGAAGCAGGGGTCCCACAAGGTGAAGTTCTTTTGCCACACCTCTTCTTGGTATACACAGCAGATCTACCCAAGCCGGAGCGCCAACAAGTTGGCGCTCTAGTTGGATGACACAGCTCTGCTGACGAGATCAACAAGCCAAGCGCACGTCACCAGATACTTGCAGCAACAGGCAGATAGATTAGATGAATGGGCCAACCTTTGGAAGATCAGCATAAACCCTGACAAGAGTCAGGCAATACTGTTCACCCGGAGGATGGTACACCCGGAAGGAAACGTCATCTTCAACGGACAAGAGATTCCAAGGACCAACGGAACTAGATATCTGGGAGTCAACCTAGTCAAAAGATTAACGTTCAGGTCTCACATACGATAGAGAATAGGAATGGCGAGATCTGCCCGACCAAACCTATCACCAATAATAGGTCGAAGAAGCTGCTGATGATAAAGACCGTAATATAACCGATAATCCTGTATGCCGGCAGTGCCTGGAGCCAGTGTGCAGTCACATACAGAAGACAGATCCAGTCGTTAATGAACGCGTGCGTAAGGGCCGCCGTAAACGCTCCAAGATATGTACCGAATAAGTACATATTCCGGGATCTAGACCTAAACATACACTACGTAGACGCATATATGAGAAAACATGCAGAGCACGACAATCTATCAGCGCTAAGCGATCTACACAACGCACTGAACAGAGATGACCCCAGATTCCGAGAAAGGAACAAACACAGGAGTCCTTCGAAGCAGAACCAGAGACCACCCCCGAGAGTCGCTGTCAGGCGGCTCCGGTAAGTAAAAAAAATTTTCTAACAGATAACTTACACTTACTTTCAGGCTCAATGAGAAGCATTCGACCGCGATCTCTTTTTAAAAACAATAGTCTCCGGTTAGTTTTTGGCGACCCCATGCAAAAATTCAGTTAGGAAAGTCAAGATAAAACAATACAACAGATCAGACAGTAAAAGCACCTAGAGGCTGACTTTCGACCGCAGTAGGTCAGATGTCAAACTTGCTGAAGTGCCCATCAGTAAATTCAGTACAGCTCTGGAGAAGCGGGGGTGGATGGACGAGATGGGAAGTTCCGCACACATTAACCGTGTGGAGAAGGTTTCAACTCAGGGTACTCAACCCTGGTGGGGGCATGGAGGGGAGAATATAACAAGTAAAGACACGTCCGAAGAAGCCATTGTATGACGAAACACAGTTTGCGTTTTTGAAAAACTGTTTAGTGAAAATCTCACAATGAAGTGTTTTTGAATACTTTTGATATGCATAAGAAAATCAGTGAAAAATTGTATGTTCTAATGAAAGATTTTTCTTTTTAATATTATTTCCTGTTTCCTCATTCTTCGACAAATAACGCTATTTCACAAATACACGATCTCTTTTACTTTCATAAATACAGACTGTTGTTTTCCTTCAAGTATTTCAATACCAGAATTGTGAATTTCATCATTATAATATTTTACAAATAAGGCACAAAACGTCCTCTCAACTATTTTAACAATGCTTTTTTTGTTCATTCACTGTCTTCTCAAATATTTTCCAGGCTGAAAGTATATACGATCTGTTAAGTTGTACTCAGTGGTATCAATGGAATGCGGAAAACCGAAAATTTCTATTGATGTTTATGATTGCTACGAAAGATCCTCTGGCTATCAAGAGTTATGGCTTCGATCAAAGTCGTTATCTATACTTGAAGGTTGGTATAACTGATCATCCGTTCAAAATATGGTGAGATTTGTGTATTATTCGATAAATTATCTTATGATGGGTGGATTGCCAGTAATAGAGAAATAAAAGCACCTAAAGGCTGGTTTCCAACCAAAAGAGGTTAGATATCAATCATGCTGAAGTGCCTAGCAGCTGGATTGAGGACCGTTTCCTTAAGAAACGGGGGTGGAAGGAAAGGGTCGCCAGGTCCAAACCTGCGGAAACAATTCCGTAAGGAGGGAGCTTGCGACCTGGGCACACAACCCGGGAGGGGGCATGGGGGGGGATTGCCAGTAATGAGACGTACCTTTGGCTAGCACGTCCCTCCGATCTGTCTCCTATAGACTATTATGTATGAGGACATATCAAAAATGTTGTATATGCAAATCTTGCAACAAGGAATGTTTTACAGGCGTTCAACGTCCTAGATGCCGATGAAATCAGTCGTGCTGTAAATAACAATTTGATGAAGAGAGTTGATAAATGCCTGGAAGTTAACGAAAATGTGTTCGAACATATAATAGTTTCTATATTATGTGTGAAAAATACTGCAACATTTTTGAATTTCCTTTCTTTTATGAAACATTCATGAAGAACATTTTAATTCATTTCCTGTTAATTTCATACGTTTCAGATATTCAAAGGACTCTACAGCGTAATAACATGTTTCAGTAGTATCAGAACCTGAAGAACGTATGATGATTTTTTTTCATAATGTTGCTTGGGATTTTTTCAACTGTTGAAAAACTATGAAAGTTTCATATTTTTCTGCCTGAGACTTAATTCACTGATGATATATTCAATAAAATCTTCAACATTCAATTTGTTTCTATTCATCATCTTGAACGAAATGAAGTTGAGTGAATGAATGTTCTGTGAAAGAAAATCCTAATTTATTGTCATATTCGCAGTATTCTCATTCAGAAAATCATCATATAGAACATCCTTCAAATAGTACCACGAAGATTGCACTCTAGCTGGAAGTCAGCCAAACACCATATGTGGACAGTTTGAAAAAGAAACCTCCTATACCCATATCACATACAGCGTGTCCAAGTTTAACTGCCTCGAATTTTCACCCAAGATTAATGTTTTGCAGGTGATTAACTCATAATATGGCACACAATAATAGTGTTTTACCAAATGTTTTATTTACAGACGAAGCAAATTTTTCACGAGATGCTATTATGAACTTTCACAGGATACTATTAGGAACTTTCACAATGACCGTTTTTGGGCAGAAAGTCATTTTCAGCTACAATTTTTGCTGAACATTTGTGTAGGAACATTTGTGTAGGAATGATTGGTGACTACCTAATTGGCCCATTTTTTCTACCAGCAAGATTAACAGGTAAATCCTACACGGAATTTTTGCGAGCTCATTTGCCCATTTTGTAAGAAGAACTGCCGGTTCTTGTAAGAGGCAACATGTGGTTTATGCACGACGGGGGTCTAGCTCATTTCAGGGTTCTTGCTCGTCAGCATCGCGATCTCACCTACCCTAATCGCTGGATTGGACGTGCTGGCCAGCTGGCAGAGTTGGGTATTCGGATACAGTATCCGAATACCGGATACTTACAAATCTTCTTCGGATACTTTTACTGACTTTTACTTCTCATTCGATGAATGAGAACCAAACCAAACAGCCCCATTTTATGCAGGCATATCTTGTCGCATTTTGTCGGGCATCTTCGAAAACGATGAAATACAATTTTAGCACTTTGCCACCTCGCTTGTTTTCTTCCGTTTACGGGGTTGGAACACCCAAACTCAAAGTTCAGCATACTCCAAAACGGGGTGAGGTAAGGCGGTAAAATCTTTTACCGCGTGGCCATTTCATAATTCCCATATCAATTATCACATTTGTGTAGGAATGATTGGTGACTACCTAATTGGCCCATTTTTTCTACCAGCAAGATTAACAGGTAAATCCTACACGGAATTTTTGCGAGCTCGTTTGCCCATTTTGTAAGAAGTGCCGGTTCTTGTAAGAGGCAACAGGTGGTTTATGCACGACGGGGGTCTAGCTCATTTAAGTGAGCTCGTCGGCATCGCGATCTCACCTACCCTAATCGCTGGATTGGACGTGCTGGCCAGCTGGCAGAGTTGGGTAATATCCGAATACTTTTGTATTGTATTCGGATACAGTATCCGGATACTTTATATGTATTCGAAAGCAGTATTCGGATATTTTGTATTTAGTATCCGTATCCGTGGCCAAATTTGTGAGTATCCGAATACCGGACACTTACAAATCTTCTACGGATACTAAATTATTCGATGAATGAGAACCAGACCAAACAGCCCCATTTTATGCAGGCGTATCTTGTCGCATTTTGTCGGGCATCTTCGAAAACGGTGAAATACAATTTTAGCACTTTGCCACCTCGAAAAATGAGTTATTAGAGTGCCTCATATATAAAAAATGTGCAATAGACCACACTCGGGGCTTGTTTTCTTCCGTTTACGGGGTTGGGACACCCAAACTCAAAGTTCAGCATCCTCGAAAACGGGGTGAGGTAAGGCGGTAAAATCTTTTACAGCCTTACCTCACTAAAAGATGCCAAGTACCAGTCAATCTCGTTGAATCAGAATCTATGTCGTATGTGCGTGGCCATTTCATAATTCCCATATCAATTATCCATTCCTTGTAAAGAACTCTGTATAATTGAAAATAAAATATTCGTTTTAATTTTAGTTGTTTTTCAGTTTTCCAATATTACTGTATTTATGACTCAACTGCAATGGGTAATTTGTTCAATAATTACCTTAAAGTCTTCTATCTTTCTGCATTTTTTCAACAAAGAAATTTAATATTGCTATGTGTGAACTTGAACTACATATCGAACGATGAATGCGATGATTCATCCAACCCAGTTTATGGTCGGGATTCAGCATCTACCTAGCGTCTAGCAGCACGTTTTTTACAGGAAAAATCCTGCAAAATCTTGTCTGCTGCAAGGATTACGAACTTGTGGTACTTCCATTTAGATGATTGAGTTGTCATAGATGAAAGTCGTTTAGGTTGTTGCTGTGAGTTTTATAATTATTATCGTCTATCGTGCTCATAAACATTCTGTGTGTTAAGTTGTGTATATTACATTCGAATAAACCTACATTTTTTAAAAGTAAGTCAAGTATTTCGTTGGTTATCAAAATGTAGTCGAGAAATACAATAAGAAACTCAAATTATTAAATAAATATTTGTTAAAACATTTTCTAAATTTTAGATGATGGCCATTTTTAGTTAAATNATTAATTACTTATGCAGCACAGCAGATATTTGGTCGAATAAAAAAAGAAGCTTCCTAGGAGTTACCATTCACTGGTTGGATGAAAACTTTGTTCGATCAGCCACCCAATAAGTTTTTTAGATGTAGTTAATTTAGTTATTAGGGTGGTTTTTTATTTTCCTATTATATTTTTCGGTCTCATTATTGGACAGTTTTTCTTCAATATTTGAGAATTAAATCAACTACACAAAGATCTTCACAAAAAACCGTAAATTCGTTACTTTCAATGATAATGCTTATTTGAAGCGCTTCTCTAAAAATAATGAAATGATGACTTTATTCTGATGACATGACAATAAGTTGAGTAAACAGTGTAAACACTAATAAAAATTTAACTAATATTTTTGTTTTAGGTTTAAAGGAACTCACTCGTACAGAAACATAGCTGAAATGTTAGAAGACATAAATTTAAAATTTGGTTTAACAGAAAATAAACTGGTGGGAACAATAACAGACAACGGTGGTAACTTCGTTAAAGCTTCCAAAGTATTCGACGAAAAAAATGAGGATGAAGACGATGAAGAAATTGACAAAGAAGAAGATGAATTTCAAACTTTACATTTAGATATTGATGAAGTAAAAAACAACGAAGAGTCGGAAGACGATATAGAACTACCGAAACACTTGCCATGTGCCACACATACTTTGAATTTAATAGCCACCACTGATTATAAAAATACTGTTAGATCAATTCTAGCCATACGTACTAGAGAAAAGAATGCATTCAGTAAATGTGCTCAGTTATGGAAAAAATCCAATGAACCAAAAAGCAATGAAATTTTAATTAAAAATTTAGGGCATACTCTGAGTTCTCCAGGGGAAACCAGATGGAACTCCGTTAATGATGCAGTTGCGCAGATTTTGCAAGTAAAAGAGAAACTTCCAATTCTGCTACAAAGTTTATCTTTAGAATCTTTTAAGGAAACTGAACTATTGTATCTGGAAGAATACTGCTTTGTCATGAAACCTTTGGCTTTAACGTTAGATTTGTTACAAGGTGAAGACAATATATCTTTTAGATACTTGTTGCCCACGCTAATTTCTTTAATTAACAAGTATGAAAAACTCATTGCCCAAACCCAAAATAAATTGAAATATGGAGGATAGCATTTAGCAAAAATGTGCATAAAAAGTTTAAATACTCGTTTTGATAAAATTTTAAATTTGGAATGGGAAGATCCAATTATAGCATAGCATTTTGCTTCCCAAATTCAAACTGAAGTGGTATAACATTGTGAAAAATCCAAAAAAATCTTTGGAAGATATTAAAAAATGTATAATAAATGTTGCAAAAAAACAGATGGAATATGAATCTTACAACGAATCAGATGAAAGCGGGGACCAAAATATGGATGACTTTTTTGATTTCACGGATTCCCAAGATAACCAAGAAGTAGACACTGCAGGCAGTAGTATTACTATTAACGAAGAGGGTACTGAGGGTACCAGTGAAAGTAGCAATAAAACTACAAAAACTCAGCTGGAATTATTAAGATATCTGAAAGACAAAAGAACGAATTTACAAGTATTACATGAATACCCAATATTAAAAAAAGTGTCACTCAAGTATAATACATGCTTACCTTCATCAGCACCAGCAGAAAGACTTTTCTCTTTTGCAACTATGATTGATACGCCAAAGAGAAACAATTTAAGTGATGAACACTTTGAGGTATTGGTACTGACGAAGGCAAATTCAAACTCAAAGGTACTATTATAGATATAAATGTCACATCTAGCGAACAATGTGGTAAAAGCTAAAAATATATTTTTTTCACTGAAATGTTCTTTGTTTACAAAATAAATATAAACAGTTTTTTGAGTTTCTTTTATTTTCTATCTTTTTTTATCACTTTTTGTGTTTGATATTCATCCCTATTATTTTTACTTGTATACATTAAAACACTATTTTAACTAACTCTAAAAGTATCCGTAAAAGTATCCAAAAAATGTATCCCATGACTTGTATCCGAATACATTTTTAGGTGAAAGTATCCGTAATTTTTTAAAAAGTAGCCGGATACATTGAAAGTATCCGTATCCGGTATTCGGATCCTTTTTTCCTGTATCCGACCCAAATCTGCCATCTGGCAGTCCTGATATGAATTCACTAGATTTTTATTTATGGAGTCATATGAAGGCTCTTCTTTATAAAACTCCTGTACTAGATGTGAACGACTTGAGGAATCGAATAATTGACAATTGCAATGTCATATAAGGAATACTATGAGTATTTTTGAACGTGTCAGACAATCAATGACGAATCGATTGCAGTCGTGTATTTAATCGGAAAGTGGACATTTTGATCATTTACTTTAAGATCGAAATTGTTTATTATTTACTTGTGGTTTTTATTTTATGTTGCCCATGGGTAGTTGAGTCTCGCCAACGAAGCTTGGTATGAAGAAAACACAAGCAACGAAAACTTTGTATTTTCAGTTGCTCAATCTGAAACAATAAAAAATTACAAAAAGGTCAGTGGCGCTATTTTTTTTCTCAATATTGTTGGCTGTGGTGTCCACTGAGACGGCACTGGACCTAATAATGTCAATCCAGTTCGGGCTAAATGAGCGCCTTATTACTTCAAATAACTGTAACAAATTTCAACCAAACCGGTGTAAGGATATTCATGATATTTTATAAATACCGTATTTTTTTAACTTCAACGCCCTGAATGTTAGAAACAAAGCAACTGCGGACATATGTTCATAGTGTTTTTTTAAACGACTTAACGAATCACCTTCTGAAGTTTCGTACCGTGGTTAGGAAACACCCTGTATACTACAGAGAGAGAAAAGCGATGATAACTTCACTTGCAAAGATGCTATCTATAGGATCGACAGAAAACAACACAAACTACGGATATCAAATATATCCGAAGATCACCGAATGGGAATGAGCCTTTTTCCTAAGAATAGTATAGCAAACGTGTCACGGGAGGCAGCACTAGTAGTAGGGACGAACAATAAACTATTCACATGTAAAACAGTGTTATTTACGTAATATTAATTTATTATTTAAAAATATAAATCTGATATAAAAAACTATTTTGTGCTAGTATAATGCCAACAAAGCATCGCTGTTTTGCGAATTGTACGTCGGATTTAACAGTGCAAAAAATAAATAAATATTCATAATGTGCTGTAAACATGAAATGAATAGTAAATTTTTCATAGTTGATTAAATTGATTGATTGAATTATATTCATTGTATTTAATTAAATTTATTTCATTACCATCTATATTTGATTCATATTCCACTCGGAAATAAGTCTGAAATTCATAATTATTTCAAATTTATTTTATTACAGTTTGAATCTACCGCTACTCTTTTACTAGAGTCTGATGTATACTAACCTGCCTATTGATTTACTTTTTTTCCAGTTACTTTTAAATTATGGCATACAAGCCAACGTTTCAATTTTACAACATTGTTATCCTTTACAGTTGCAAATTTTAGTTTTACTCCAGGAACATTTTCTTCTGTTAAAAACATTCTTTTTTTATTGTACTTTACCATATGTTTATATGAGGATTAGGCAGTGTTTGTCCCTATCGAACTACTAGCGCCGCTAGTGAGTGATTTTTCGTACTTCAGGAAAAAGGTTAATTGAAAAAAATGTTCGATTCAACTGGGAAAATCTATTTCAATATTTTAAGCTCTCCCTCTGAAGGTATAATTACTTAATGTAATCAACCATCAAATCGGAACAATTCACAGCAACTATGGGAAATATTCAGTTAATTAGGCACCATACTCGCTTGAATTATTTCAATCCGTATTATTTCTGACTCAAATTCGGGTGGAATGTTACTCACTTGGGAGGAGTTGAATTACCTTCGATAATAATTATCCTTTAATTATTAAACAATCCAGATTTGTATAGAATTCAGCGAGCTGATTTCTGATGTGAAGTAAATATGCAACAATTGAGTTTCGCTTCTGTTATTTATTGTGATATAAAAATGTGAAATCGAAAACATAATGGTTTGACTTCATGTGAAAATGTCCACTTCCACATTTTAACATTTTTCACATACTTTACTGAAAATTCTTTCGAAGAATTTTTTTTTCAAAGGGAAATTGCTAATTAATACAATAACTTTTTCTCAATTGTCGGAATAAACTTGGCAGCTGGCACAAAAAACAAAATATAACGTCAAATAAACTATTGCAACCCATCGTCAACAATCGATTTTTCTAATTGAAAGATAAAACACGATAAAAAAATCCTCAAATTAAAAATTGAAAGTGCTCCAGATGAAAACAATTTTACGGCCAAGATGCTCAAAAATACTATTATTGAAATAGCTGCTCCCCTATATATACAGTGTGGTCCACAAAGTCTACAACAAATGGGAAACTTTTTTATTATCGATTTCTGCAAAAGTTGGTGCATGTTCCAAAACTATACCAAGTGTACCTGAAATGGCTTTATGACAAACACCATACAAGATAGGCCAAAAAATATAAAGTTCATTCAAGAGTAAAGTACCCTTATTTCAAAAAATATAGAAATATGTTGAAGAGAAAAGTTGCTTGGAATTAGAAGTTCAGATACGAAATCATGGCCTGCTATTCGATTTTTTTTTCTTTTGGAAAATTTTGAATTACCCCCGTATGATACATTTTTTACTATTTTGATTTAATATGCATTTGAAGTAGCCACAATCAAATCAGTTTGGAGTATTTGTTATCAAATTAAAGTGTTTTTGTAAGATTTACTTGGATTTGTATTTTTTTAGGTGACCGTCAACTTCATGTTTGTTGCAACGATATTTAACAGAACTCTAGAATAAAACAAATACTCTTTTTAACGAGGCAAATACTTTACTAACTAAATGTTCATATGAATACACTGTCAATAAAAGTATAAAATTTCTTTTATTCTGACAACAATGCCTCAACTAGAACACATATTAAAAAACAATCCAAAATCTATCGCGGATACCCATGAACAAAAAACACATACGCCCTAAAACAATACTGTAATTTGATAGGGTGGCTTCTTAAAATTTGCCTGTAAAACATTTTCATGTTTCATGTTCAGAATTAGTTTTAATCTGTGGTGATGGTTATAAAACAATGCGCTAAGCTGCAAATATTTTCAACGAGCGGGATCCAGACAATCAAATTCGCTATTCAAGTGTAAGTAGTATTTTAAAGAATTTTAAACAGACCGGCTCACTACAATATAACATAATACGGAGCGTACGAAACCTGTATGCACAGAAGAAAACCAGCTTGACGTCCATCCAAGAAATTAGTGATTATATCGGCATAAAAAAACCTCTGTGAAGAGTATTCTCAAGAAACATAAGTACCATGCTTACAAACCTACATTCATTTGTACATTTCAAGAAAGAGACTATGATTTGAGATATGATTTTCCATAGAGTGAAATAGAAGAACTACGAGATTTCCATCGATGCATTCTGTTTGGAGATTAATCTACTTTAACATCAAATGGGGTTCTATCATCACAAAATTGCAGATGGTGGTCAGATAACCCAAATTTCATTATTGACAACAAAATCAATACTATCAGAAAACAAACGTTTGGTATGGTATATTAAATGATAAATTACTAGATCCGTTTTTTTTTCTCGAGAATTTGAATGGTGACAGGTACTTGAACATTTTGGAAACTGAAATAGGAGAGTTTTTGGTTTGGTAATAGAAGAACGGCAAAAGTTATGGTTCCAACACGACGGATGTCCTGCCCATTCTACTACAAATGTTTCTCAGTGGCTGAATAGGACATTTCGTAATGAATGGTTAGGACGAAATACCGATCCTCGATGGCCTCCTCGTTTTCCAGACCTTACACCTCTAGATTATTTATTATGGGGATACTTAAAACAGAAAGTCTACAGAGATCGCCCCTTTAATAATGTTGTTGAGCTTGAAACTTCAATACGAGTTCATTGCAGAAATATTCCCGCTAATGTGTTGCGATCTACATTAAACGAATTTTATGAGCGAACAATTAGATGCATCGAAAGAGAAGGAGGACATACAGAGACGCTTCGATAATTTTTATGCACCTGTTAAGTTGTTAAGTTACCTACTGTATTTTTCTGTATTATCGCTTATTGGTTCTTTTTTGTTCATGGCTATCCGCGATAGATTTTGACAGTTTATTCATATGAACATTATGCTTAGTAGAGTATTTGCCTAGTTGAAGAGAGTATTTGTTTTATTCTAGAGTTGTGTTAAATATCGTTGCAACCAACAAACATGAAGTTGACGGTCACCTAAAAAAATACAAATCCAAGTAAATTTTACAAATACACTTTAATTTGATAAAAAATACTCCAAATTGATTTGATTGTGGCTACTTCAAATACATATCAAATCAAAATAGTAAAAATATGTATCATACGGGGGTAATTCAAATTTTTCCAAAAGAAAAAAATCGAATAGCATGCCACAACTTCGTATCTGAACACATCTTTCAATTCTAAGCAACTTTTCTCTTCAACATATTTCTATATTTTTTAAAATAAGGGTACTTTACTCTTGAACGAACTTTATATTTTTTGGCCTATCCTGTATGGTGTACGTCATAAAGCCATTTCAGGTACACTTGGTATAGGACATGCACCAACTTTTGTCAAGAATAAAATTTTCTGAAAAATCGATAATAAAAAAGTTTCCCATTTGTTGCAAACTTAGTGGATGGACCACACTGTATACGCTGTCTGTTAAAAAGATGAGGTGAATTTTCAGTTTTCTCAATTCCTCGAAGCAGTTCAGTTCCAGTCCTCGAAGCAGTTCAGTTGTTGATTTCCCAAAAAAAATTACGCCCACTTGTCCGGCACAGCACAGCACTGCGCTGTCAGTCGCCTGATGGTGACGGATAGTAGCATCGCCCACTTGTCCACCTTTAACCAGCATACTGAAGGTGCTGTTTGTTCTATTTCTTCTGACAAAGAAGTCGTCATTATAGTGAGTGCATTGTCGAATGTAGAAGAAAATAGTCACAAAAAAGAAGGATGTCGTCCATCCCATCAATCAAAAGAGGGCAAATCTAGAGAGTTTCATTATATTTTCAACGACCCGAAAAAAGACGAGGAGAAATTTTTCCCGTATTTCATAATGACTCCAGGCAAATTTTCAGAACTTCTAGATATTCTAGAGTCTGCCTTAACAAACAACTCAATTTTTCCTCGTCCATTTTCATAGGTACCATCTGACACTGTGCTGTCAACTGATGGAATATCAAAACAGAGAGACAGAAATTTCCCAGGCACGTTTGGACAAGCTGATGCTGGCAAGCGCTGACCGGCGACGCGCTCACTTGGCCAGTCCGTCACAGCACGTACCGTTAAGCTTGTCGCTCACTTGTCCGGCGCTGTTCGTCGCCTGATGGCGACGGGTGGTAGCATCGCCCACTTGTCCAGCGACAACCAGCATACTGAAGGTGCTCTTTTTTCGATTTCAAGGGAAATAGTCACAAAAAAGAATGTCGGTCCATCCCATTTATTAAAAAAGGGCAAATCTGGGAGAGTTTCATCATCTTTTCAACGATTTGAAGGAAGACGAGGAGAAATTTTTCCAGTATTTCCGATCAGAGAGCTGGAATCCTATCTGACGGCGGATGGTCTTGGCTGTGCCTTGCCGGACTAGTGGGCGCCGGTCTATTCATTTTCATTGTTCCAATACTATCCGTATTTTGACGGGTCCGTGCTGTGCTGTGCCGGACAAGTGGGCGATAAGCTTTATTTGCCGGACAGAATCGGAGAGCTGGAATGCTTTCCGGCAGTGGACGCTCTTGGCTGTGCCGTGCCGGGCTAGTGGTCAGTTGTCCATTAATTTTCATTGTTCCTATCCTATCCGTATTTTGACAAGACGGGCCGTGCTGTGCTGTGCCGGACAAATGGGAGATAAGCTTTGATTGCCGGACAGGATCGGAGAGCTGGACTCCTTTCCGGCAGCGGACGCTCTTGGCTGTGCCGTGCCGGGCTAGTGGTCGGTTGTCCATTCATTTCCATTGCTCCTATTCTATCCGTATTTTTGACGAGACGGGCCGTGCTGTGCCGGACCGTGCTGTGCTGTGCCGGACAAGTGGGCGATAAGTTTTATTTGCCCGACAGGATCGGAGAGCTGGACTCCTTTCCGGCAGCGGACGCTCTTGGCTGTGCTGAGCCGGGCTAGTGGCCAGTTGTCCATTAATTTTTATTGTTCCTATCCTATCCGTATTTTGACGAGACGGGCCGTGCTGTGCTGTGCCGGACGAGTGGGCGACAAGTTTAAGCAGGTGCATTATCGTGATGCAGGAGCCATAATTTTTTATCCACAATACCGGACGTTTTCTTTGTATTGTTTCCCGGTAATCGAAAAAAACAATGAAAAAACCTTGACATTTGATCTTACTTGGCGTGTTTTTTTTGTCTTGGCTCTCCTGGGCTCTTTCATTGGGACGATTGGACTTTGGTTTCGATGTCATGACCATATACTCTTGATTCGTCGCCACTTATGACCCTTTTAAGTAAATCTGGATCTCATTCAACAATCCCTGAGCGATGGTCATGCGACGGTTTTTTGGTCAACAATTTTGAAACGAACTTCGCTGTCACACGATTCATGCCCAAAATTTTCAAAAAATTACATGGCATTAACCAATCGATATGCCAATATCCTCAGAAACTTCTCCATAACAATTTACTTCGCTTTCGCAACATTTTTATCGGTTGTTGATGTGCTAGGGCGTCCACGGCAAGCGTCGTCATTCACATCTTCTCGACCTTCTGTGGAAAACTTGTATCACTTAACATTTTTCTGACTCAGAGTACAATCACCGTATGCCACTTTCAATATTTCAAGTGTTTTGTGCACTAAATTACATTCTTTACACAAAATTTTGATGCAAACTCTGTTTCATTTTTTTATAACAAAAAGTCGCTGAACATCTAACTTTTATGCCTCTCACCAATAAAATAAACATACTAAACAGCTGAAATTGTGAACATATGTTCGAGACGAGTATACCAATATAAAAAATCGATAACAGAATATACGTAGCCCGCGAAATTTAACAGTCCACTACAGTTTTTCCACTACAGCTTTTCTGTTCGCAGACGACATCTCAGTTATTGTGTCAGAGAGGGATATTTATACTCTAAATGAAACATCCAGTTATATACATTTCAGAAACAGTACGGAAGCCCACTAAATATCGATATAGACAATTCCGAAATGAATGAAATATTTTCCTCCAAATTTTAAGGGATTATGATAGATAAAGAGTTGCGTTGGACTGATCAGGGTAAAGCAGTAATGGATAAATTCACATCAGCTTGTTCTGTCATTAGATACCTCAGGGATCACATAAGTATTAACAATATCAAAATGTTTTATTTCGCTTATGTCCATTGGGTGATAGATTATAGCGTAATATATTGGTGTCATGCACCAATATCCAGGGATATATTCATCTATCAGAAAAAAATCATAAGAACTATGCTTAACCTGAAAAATGATAAGTATTTTGTAACTTAGGAATTATGACTGTTGACTGTGCCTACATATATAATATTGCAATATTCGCTGAAAAATACCTTAAAGAAATTTCCTGCAAATAATGAATACATTTGCAATATGGTAACACTACATAGAACAAGTATATTCGAGAAAGGTCGTACTATAACTGTATAAAAATATATTATGCACTGCCTCCACATTTCAAAGAAGTCAATAACGTGGGTATCTTCAAACGAACTTTGAAGGAATATCTGATTGAAAATCCCCTATATTCACTTGACGAATATTACAATGTCTGTAAAGTGTAACGTATGAGTTATATATGCATACTTTTTTTATTTTTTGTAACAGCCACAAACGAACGTACTCTAAGTGATGATATATATTTTTACATTTCACTTGTAATTTTTATGTGATTTCAAGTATTTACTTATATATTTATATGTGTGTTTGTAAATTGAAATTTTGTATTTGACGTTGCTGATGTATCATTGGAAACCCATGGCAATAAAATATTATTATCATTATTATTACTTACAGTCGGAATCTCTGAACGTGTAGATAGTCAAACCATTTTACAAGAAAGGTATAAGTCTGAATGTGTCTTATTATCGAACAATTTCATTGATATCGAATCTGGGCAAGGTATACGGAATGACTGTCAAATCAGACTCCTGGATTATTTGAAAAATTTCAGAATATTTCCGGAGAACCAGTGCGGTTCTAGAGAAAATAAGGCAACTGACGATGTCAGAGCTCACCTAACTAATAAAATCAGCAAATATACGCGGTCCGGCTATTAAATAACGAGATTGGTTAAAAAAAAGGGTTTCATTATAAAAAATATTCTACATTCACATACTCCCCTTCAATATACTTCCCTCCCTTCGCCACACACCTTTCCATACGTTTTTTCCATTGATCAAAGCAGTGCTGGAAGTCTTCTTTGGTGAGAGCCTTTAGGAGCTCTGCCGTTTTTTGCTTTACCGCTTCCATCGACTCAAATCGGGTCCCTTCCAAAGCAGATTTTATCTTCGGAAAAAAAGTCGCAGGGTGCCAAATCTGGCGAGTACGGCGCGTGTTCGAGCACTGGAGTGCGTTTATCGGCCAAATACCGCTTCACAGATGGGGCGTTATGGGCAGTTGCGTTGTCCTGATACAAAACTCCGGCCGTTTCTTACGAACTCGTTCTCGCAGTGTTGCCAAAACTGACAAATAGTAAGTCTGGTTTACAGTTGACCATCTGGAACCCATTCAGTCATCACAATACCGTTAATGTAAAAAAAAATGATCAACATTGCCTTGAATTTTGATTTGGACATCCTTACACTCACTGAAGCGCTTACACCACTCAAAAACACGCGCATAAGATAGAGGATTGTCCCCATACGCCTCTGTAACAATTTATATCACTCAGTAGGAGTTTTTTTCAATTTAACGAGAAACTTGTTTTTCGTCACACATGATTTTCAGCACGAGAAAAAAAACACGTTTGTTTCAAACCGCTACCGCACAAATACTATAATAGTGGTCAAAGTCTGTTTTGGTAAGTTAATAGATTTCCAGATACCCAACACAATACTAATTTTTTCCCCACCCCTCTAAGGCACCCTCTAAGCGCGCAGTCTCGTTATTCAATAGCCGGACCTCGTATGGACAGTAACATTCCTACTTTATGCATTTTTGTCGATCTAAGGCATTTAGCATGATCAGTCATGCTATATTACTGTAAATGTTGGAATAAGAGGAACAGCTTCAGACTCTATGAACTCAAATATAGACTACGGCAAATTAGAATATGCGGTATTCTCAGTGATATCAAAACCGTGGAGTATAATGTCCCTCACGATACTATCCTGGGGCCAATACTTTCATAAAGATCTATCCAAAATAGCTGTAAATGGAGAAATCGCTAGTTTTACTGACGACACGGCAATCCTGTTTAAATCTAATGACTGGCAAACTTTGAAACAAACGACTGGCAAAATATTCTCATTTTTCAACAACCGTTTAAATTCAAAGAAGTGTATCTATCTGGTGAAATGTCGCTTCTGTTAGTGAACGTGTGTAGAACTTGTCGATTCCACGACATTCTCAGCAATTGGGCCTATCTTACGGCTCATTGTGGCGTATTTTTCATTTGGATTTGCACCTCCCTCCATCCATATAAATTCCAACTCACACAACAATTAAAGCCGGCTGACCACTCACAACGCCGTAGATATGCTAATTCGATGCTAGAGCAACACGTTTTCAATGCTGATTTTTCAAACAAAATTTTCTTCAGCGATAAAGCTCATTTCTCACTCGGTGGTTACGTCAACAAGCAAAAGTGTCGCATATATGGCTCGGAGAACCCAAAAGTGATTGTGGAAAAGCTATCGCATTCGAAAAAAGTGACTGTTTGTTGCGCATTATAATCTGGAGGTGTCATTGAGCCGCATTTTTTCGAAAATGACGCTGGGAGAGCCGTTGCCGTCAATTCACAGCGCACGGCCGTATGATAATCGACTTTTTGACGTACAATTGAAGAATCTGAACTTAGCGATTCTGGCTTTATGACATGAACGAACCTGTGCTATTATCATATATTCCACCAACAAGTGCAGTAGCTAACCATCATTTCAATTGTGTTTTTATTATCAAGTTCAAACTTGGTTAGGGCATGATTTGGAACCCCAGGAATGGGGTTGGACAATGCGTAACGAATTCCTGGAACCTTTCACGACACTTTAGCACCTGCTCCAGAGGAACTGCTCAACAAGATATTCTGCAACTGAAAGAGAGGCTGTCATTCGCGATGTGGATGCAGGAAATCGAAATGTCAAATTCCGTTTCAATACCAACCACACGCTAGTTTTGAATTACGATGAATACGTTTCAAATTATAATTGTTGTGACGTCATCGTTTCAACGCCAGTATGAATGTATTTGAGTCACAGACGAATACGCTTTGAATACATGAGCGCCAGAAAACGTCTTTATTCTCTAATTGTCATCACCAAAACATCATTCAGTATCATGATTTCGTAAAACACCATACGAACAATCAGTATATAATTATATCTCAGCTTATTTCCTTTGCTGGGTTCATTTAATCGCTGGCACAAGTAATATGAGAATCATTTTCGCCAAAATGCTAAACACCTCTGGTAACGTGAACAGAAAACAAGGAACGCGACCTTTGAAACGTTCCTAATCGACTTAAACGTCCATTAATCGTTTCAAAGCGCTTTGTTTCGCATTTTCGGCATAATTCCATCACCTAATTGAATTGAGAAGTTTCCAGAAATCCTCTGGCGTCTGCATTCCGCTAACTTCTTTTATGCTTTATTTTTTTCGTCGCCGTCGTCGAAGAAAGTGATCATAGGAAAGTTTTATTTTGCTCTGATTTTCAATTCTCTTTCTAGATCGAGTCTGTCTTAAGGTGATTATTATCAAATCCATTTACATTGAGATCATTAAATATGTTTTGTCTAACGCTGTGGAGTTACCATAGAATTCTACTTATTCATATCGACTGATTTTCAAAATCAGTGAATGGGCGAATACGGCCCTAGAAATCAACAAAGTACGAACAATCTAGTGATGTCTGCTGAAAAACAACTACTTCTCTGACTAATACTACGATAGACATTAAATTATTTATGTGCGACAGAACAGTATACCGATATAATTATCGATAAAGTATAGGGGAGACCGGGGATGGTTGACTATAGGGGCAGGTAGACCCAAAAACGCGAGCTATGCAAACGTCTGGCGTTGATCAACTAGGTAAGAGTATCTGTTATCCCCTCAGGCTGAGTCACCGAGAATACAGTCTAGAATCAAAGACTACAGAATACTATAAGACGTGTCACTCGCTCATTTTTCGACATCTGAGAAATATCGCCGACCGCCAGCGACAGCGGGTAATTACCAGACGAGGTAGTACAGTGTGTCGCTTGAAGTTACCAGTTCTCGTCGCACACGAGATATAAAGGTTGTCCGTATTGTTTGGTATTGTCAAAGACTACAGAATCGGTAAACTTTGAGTACCGACAAACGAATTCCTTGGAGTGAACCAACTTATAGTATTCGGTAAACTTTGCTAGAATACAGCGTCGTTTGTCAGTGAGCGTATTGTTGAAAAACAAGGCAGGCAAGTAACTATTTTTGTCGTAATTTCATTTGTTATAATGTCTATTTATTTTGTTGCCATTGCTTGTCAAACTGTTCAAAATGAAAGTGTGATTCCTGATCTTTATATGCTGCCTTATTATTTTTGATTAAGACAATAATTTAATGTTATGGCACGTGGTGAAACATTGCAAGGTGGTTTAGGATTGGTTGACTATTTTATAAAGGGGCTGGTTGACTACCTAGTCAACCTGCCCCATACAATATTGGATGCGCTAAATATAAAATGGAATTAGTATAATATATTGTTTTTACCTAAAGTTTTTTTTTGACCATGCGGGTGTATAAACGAAAATCAAATCGCGGGAGCATACCTATGTATTGGATAGAGCATGTCAACAAGTTGTCTTCGATGAGGAGAGTATTAATTCCACAGCAAAAGAATTTGCTATACCATATAAAACACTTGAAAAAAATTTGAAAGCAATCCTGAACTTTCGAGATCTCAATTGACTTTGAAGAGCGTTGGCTACATGAAAAATAGACAAATATTCAGTGACGAGGAAGAGCTTGCCTTGGAAAATTACCTGAA
The DNA here is from genome assembly GCF_000500325.1 of Leptinotarsa decemlineata. Taxonomy (NCBI): domain Eukaryota; kingdom Metazoa; phylum Arthropoda; class Insecta; order Coleoptera; family Chrysomelidae; genus Leptinotarsa; species Leptinotarsa decemlineata. Next base: position 82,398 of record NW_019290438.1, read on the forward strand.
GAGAGCTGCTGATATTTATTATGGGTTCACGCCTTATGAGTCACGAAAATTTGCATTTGAATTCGCAAAACAAACAATAAATCTATCACTGCATCATGGAATAGAAAAAAAATTGCTGGTGAAGATTGGTTGGGGAATTTCCTTAAACGTAATTCAGCTCTCTCCTTACGATCTCCTCAAGCTACAAGTTTATCTCGAGCCACATCTTTCAACAAAAACAACGTTCAGTTGTTCTTTGACAACCTAAAAACCGTTTATCTACGTTTACATCTAAGCCCTGGTGATATTTGGAACGTTCCTAATAGAGTGATAGCTCGTCGTGGTATTAAAAACTTGGGAAAAATGACGTCTGCTGAGCAAGCTATGATAGTGACAGTCGCAGTTGCTATCTCGACACTCGGTAATATGGACCCTCCATTCTTTGTTTTCCCACGTGTCCACTACAAAGAACACTTTATAAGAAGTGGAACGATAGGTTCTGATGGCGATGCTAATCCTTCTAGATGCATGAAGAAAGATACTTTTCGAAAATTTGCGAAACACTTCCTAAAATACGTTAAACCTAGTAAGGAAAAGCCTATTCTGTAACTGCTGGACAACCATGACTCGCACTTGTCCATTGATGTACTCGATTATTTCAAGGAAAATGGGGTTACAGTTCTATCATTTCCTCCCCACTGCAGTCATAAGCTGCAGCCGTTAGACAGGTCAGTGTATGAGAAATATTTCAACCAAGCATTCGACAATTGGTTAGCGAGTCACCCAGGAAAGCCTATAACAGTCTATGACATACCTGAGTTGGTGAAAACATCATTGCCACTGGCAGCTAAGAGTTTAGTGGATCATATATGTGACTGACAGACCCGCACCGGATGTGCCTACTATTGCAGTACCTGCAGCATCAATTTCTGACAGTGCTGCACAATCAACAGATCAACCAACACCACCACATGATAACGAAACTGCTCCTTATAGTTCAGCTACCCAGGATGTCATAGCATCAACTTCATATACTTCAATTGAGCCCCTTTCTATTTCAGAAGGCCTAAAAAAATCCAGTGACTGAAATAAGAGATATGGGCATGCCCAGAACTTCGTTCATTCTACCTGAAGATATTAGACCATTTCCATTTGAAAAATAAAAGAAATGTTAGAAAACGAAAAAGTATTATCTATACTGATACAAATCGGAAGGAATGAACTTTAAACGTTCAAACCAGTCTCGAATATACCTACACAGTAGGTTGAATAGACTGACGCCTATCAGAAAACAACTACTCCCCTGGCTATATCCGACAGGCGTCAGTGCAGGAATCTTCACAGAAAATTTCCTTCATATGCAATTTGCAATACAACTGAAAAAGTTGACCTTCAATTCTGGAACGGGCACACTTGCAGACCGGTTTTAGGGCTCATTAGCCACTCATCAGTGGAAGATAGTGGCCACCATCGACCAATGATATTTCTTAATTGAAAATCGTAATTCTTTCAGAGTATTTCATTCCTCTTCATAAGTTGGAGCGAACAACAATATGTCACTCCATCTAGTGGACGAGGTACTAACCAATTGCATATCCGAAATTTGCCCGGTTCCTCTGAATTAGGAAGAAAAACTTTCTTATTAGTCAGTGGGCTATGCTTGAAGACTGGCCGTAAACAAATCTAAAAAAATGAACTTTAAACGTTCAAGCCAGTCTTAAATATACATACACAGTAGGTTGAATGGACTGACGCCTATCAGAAAACAACTACTCCCCTGGCGAATACCACGAAGGGCGTTGGATTATATCCGACAGATACACCCGAAAAATAAAATCCAATGCAAGTTAAAACAAAAAAACAATCTAATAAGACGCTAACCAAGAAAACTAAGAAACCAAAGAAAACTGATAAAAGCTTTAAAGGCACTGGCATAGGTAAGGGTAAAAGGAAAACGACTCTTCTAGTAGCAAATAGGAAAATTGACGAAGATGAAAGTGACGACGATGAAACATTTTGTATAGAGTGCACTGAATCCTATAGTTCGAATATTCCTGAAGAGGAATGGGTTCAGTGCATTGCGGGCAAGCTATGGGCCCATACAAACTGTGTCAATGGAAACATACTATTTTATGAATGTAGAAATTGCACCTCCGATTCAGAAAACTGATTTAATATCATTATAATTTGATTTGTAAATGACATTAAAGATTAGGTAGCGTCTAATGGTTGTTTCATTCCTATTTCTTCATAAAGTTGGTACTCATTACTACTTAGGTCAACTTAACCCCTAGTATTTTCCCCATTCTATAAAATCGAGCTTGTACACTACATTGTAATTGGTAGCGAGCTAATTGTCATTTTGTTCCAAAGCTTAATAGTGTCACTATCAATGAAATTGCTCTTCAGAAAAATGAACACTAAAACAATGAAAATACAAACATTTGAACTGAAAATTAGTCAATCATCCCCGGTCTCCCCTACAGGTCGTTTCTTTTATCATGTGGTAACTTTGCTATATTCTAAACCTAACAGATACGAAGACGATTAAATGGGAAGTAACTGTAATCGGGAACAATACAATGGTCGAAGAAAATTTAAGGGTCTCGCCCTTCTCGAGTTATACTCGAAAAACCAAAAATGCTGTTTTTCGTTTTTTTTTTTTCGAATGGAATTGTTATTTCGGAGAATATCAAAAAATGGGTCTATGTATGTGTATATGTGTGTATATGTATATATGTCTGTGTGTGTGTGTATATGTGTGTATATATGTATGTGTGTATATATGTGTATGTATATGTGTATATATGTATATATATTATTTTAATGTTTTTATCATCTGACAATTCTTTCCTGTTTTGTATTTATAACAAATTAATATAGAATAAATTAGGGAAAACTGTTTTTATTTCTATTCTACTGTATTGTTGTGAAAACATTTTATAGAAACATGACTGTATATATACATTAAGTACATCCACTTTTAACATCCGACAATCCATATTGGTTTGCATAATTTTAATTTCATTTAATTATCATGACTTCCTGCTCATTTTAAGCAGTTAGGATTTATGTACTATTATATTTAGGAGCTTTGTCAATAAGAATTCTATTCTTCATATAATAATGCATGCTTTGATTTGATTTGATTTGATTTGGTTTCTATGGCAGGAAAATGAAAGAGTTGTTGATGTCTTTTGAGAACTGTCAGATGTTTATGAATATATCAAAGATGTATTCAAATGATGAAAGGACTGATATGCTATTTAGTTATGCAAAATCAAATGGAAATCCTCTTTTGGCAAGGACTATGTATGTTGAGCAATACTCGAATCGTCGTATTCCGAACCTCCAAATGAGCCTCCAAATTTGAGGAGCTAGGGTGCATTTACCAGAAGAAAACAAAAAGTGTGAGGAATCAAATAAATGTTATGGGTAAGCAAACATTACCAAATAAAAATTTACACAGAGAAAACATATTTTTTTTAATTGAGAATTGCCAGTTACAAAAATTATGCTAATCAAGATTGTTCTTTACGAGAAATTGTCAAACGAAATGGGGATTTCTGTGAAATCCACCAAAACTATTTTGAAAAAGAACAAATATAAATGCTACGGTATGTGCAAAATTCATCATTTCTATGAAAGGGATTACGGAAGAAGAGTAAGATTTGCGAAGTGGTTTAAGACGTAGAAATAGGGAAGTTGGAAATATTTGTAAAAAGACAATATGGACGGACGAGTTAAAATTCACCAGCAATGGTTGGCTCCCCAAACTCAAACTCAAACAAAAAATGAGAGATGCGTGTATTAGTATTACACCTATTATGCTAGAAAATTGCCACATAAATTGTCTGAACCGACAACTTATGTACGTTCAACAAGAGTTCGTCAATTCGAGCATTTAATGTAGATTGCCATGTAGCTTTGATTTTTTTCCGTATTGGTTTCATTTTTCCTAAAAGTTCATGATAAAATAAATTGTTTTTCTGTTTGATTGTTGTCACTAATGATGGTGGTTATTTCAAATGAAACGCTATAAAAATATCAAGTGTGATATACCCTTGGATTGTGAATTTATCGCTTTATCAATATCTGTAATCAAAAATACAGGTCCATATATAAAAAAAAGTTGATAGTGGCCACGTTGACACGAAACGTTATATCGAATATTCAGTATTACATCGTCATAGTAGATACTACACTTCGAATACAATACAATAACATTTTCCTTTTCTTTTTTTTTATATTCTTCGAAATAACAATTCCATTTCAAATAAACCAAAAACGGTATTTTTTGTTTTCCTCGTATAACTCGAGAAGGGCGAGAGTCCCCGTAAATTTGCTTCGACCATTGTACTGATCCCGATGACCGTTATATTTTTTCCCATTCAATTGTCTTCATATCTGTTACGGTTTAGAATATAGCAATGTTACCACTTGATAAAAAATCGACCTGTATATACCAGTACATTATACCGGAAATTAAAAAATTATTGAGCGTCGAAGTTCTGCCTCACCCACCATACTCCCCAGACTTCGCGCTAACAAACTACCATCTTTTCAAGGACTTCGGTAACTATCTCATCGATAGACCCATCGCCAATTAGGACCAGACAAAAACGGCTTTCGTCGACTCCGTCGATTCTCGAGCACACAATTTTTATGCTGACGGAATTAATGGATTTGTGTTACGTTGGCAAATGTGCACTGATTCGACTTGCACTTATTTTTATTAAATTGAATGAGTATTCACTGAGAAACGTTTTCAGTTACTCCCTTCTGGAAAATTCGTCGCCCCTCATTATCTTTAATTAAAAGTTTGGTTTATTGCTTCTTTAATTGCCAATATTGTTCTTATTCTTTTATCAACAACTCATGGTTTACTATCGAATTTCTAATTCAAAGACTGACTGCAGTCCACCATTGTTCTTTCTGGAATTCTCTAGTAAGTACGCGAACACGATCCAGGTTTTCCTAAAGTCGTCCCACTTTCAAAGTGCCAATGCGGTCGGATTCCTGCGAAACTTGCTTTTTTACGTACCAGTGGCGTATGCCACGGTCGCGGAGGCATAATAATATCACAGAAAACTCTTTGATAAAATGTGTGTATCATCCACAAATGATTTTTTCTGGTAAACATTTCATTAGAGTCCATCTGACAAGGGATTCTGCAATTCCAGCTAGAGAAATTGATTACATGAAAACTAAATTCGAAAAAAGTTTTCCTAGCTATATACCACACGAACAGAACTCCTCCGACATCGAAACATGTACCTACAAGCCAAGGATCAACGAGGCTTTACCTTTTAACGTCCGATTTTAACGTCCGACGCACAGGTCGGACGGTATACCGTGAACTTTCCCACAATTTGAACACCAAAAATTCATTAACAGACAAGGAAACGAAACGTTGATTGAAATATTCAAAGTGACGGTTGTAAGTGGAATTTCCTATGGATGATATCTGTACAGTACAGTATGAGCTCACTTATAATTTCCTCTAAGGGGTTATTGGAATTCAGCGGCGGCTCGTCAAAGGAGGCAAGATAGGCTTAGCCTCCCCATAAAATTTGAGGCTTTCATCGCAATAAATTAAAAGATATTGACAAATAATTATGATTTTTTTTCTGAAAATGCTTGGTTATCATTACTTTTCCATTAATTTTTTATATAAATACATAATATGTCCGAAAAAACACTATCACTCACTACCTAGTACATACTACACTGTATCCTGCATCAACAAACGTCAAACGCACCGCCCATGAACGAATAACGAATAAACCATCAACCCGAAATAATAAATGCCATACGTTGCAAGGGAGCCAAGCCTTCGACCGCTTTAAAAAACACAAGCTCCGCGAGACCGAACCAACCAGCGACATACGTCCCGATTTGTAATTTTAGTTGCTGAAATTATAGCTTTAGAGGAGGCTAGTCTCCTGTTGGTCTCCGTTAGTGTATGACTGCGTTTATTTTTTATTTAATTATTCGGACGGGATGCCGTGACGGACCGGGACTAAAAAATATTTCGGTAAACCGTTTTAGTGTTTCTTGATAATATTAGTTATTTGTGTATAAAACAGGCAGTATTGTATTATAGCACTACTTTTTGGTAATATTTTTTAATGTGTTTTCAAAGTGTTTTCTTTCAATTTCAAGGTGTTTTCAGGTTTTTACTTTTCGGTAGGTTTTTTTTCCATTTATTATGGTTAAGTTGGACGAAATTAAAAAATCTGACGATATAGTCGATAGACTATAGAGGTTTCAGATATATTTTATATGATCACAAGTTTTGTTTCTTGTTAGAAACATACCGATGTTGTTTTTTCTATTTTTCAAAAAAAATCATTACATATTAATTACTCAAAACAACGATTAAATAATTCTACAGAAATTTTGATGAGTTTCAGAAATAATAATACATTTTTTAATATTATTTTCGAATCAATTGATTTAACTCTGGAACCACCGGCGCCGAAAAAAAGAAAAACTAATTTAGACTTAACCGATTTAAGACAAAATTATAAACAGATTTATAATGAAATATTGGACACCTTTTCAATGCAAATCAAAGTTAGATTTGATAATTTATTTAAATGAAACTACTTTGATTTGTTGTTGTTTCAAAAATTTTCGTCCTATACCAAAGATTTTACCCAAAAACTTTATAACGACTTAATAGCTCAGTATCCATTTTTCGATGTTATTCAACTGAAAAATTAATTAATCATAATGTACAGCGACCCTCAAATGTTTCAAAATTGAAAGTCTTCAGATTTAATAAATTTTATGTTTGGAAATGAAAAATTAAAAATGATTTATATCAAATAACTCAAAGACAACTCTTTTTCCTTGTTTTTGTTTTTCGAATGGTCAGTTTTATACGTATAATTTTCGGCAATACACAATTTTTGTTTGCATTTATGCAAATATTACGTATTTTGCTTTAAATAGGTGCGGTACCCCAAAAAATTTTCTGTGTGTATATAGTCTTTATAACTTTAGCCTCCCCTGTTCTCCAATGCACGAGCCGTCACTGTTGGAATTGCATAAGGGTACCTGTGCTATCTTCAAGTAGATGGTGGTGAAGAGCCTTCGTTGAATCGTAGTCTAAGAATTTAGACAATGGTGGGGTGTGAATGAACTAACAGCATTAATTCAAGGGGACCGTTGCCGTCAGATGGCGCTATCGAATCCATTCTCTAAATCAACTAAAACCATTGTATATAGACAATGCTAAAACTAAGGGAACTTGACTTTTGAATTATATAACCTAGATGACGCTTACTTTGTGGTCCTACTACAGAAGTCTCAAAGGCAGAAAATAAAATAGGACATATCTGCAGTTATTGAATTGAATTGAAAAGTCCAGTTGAATCATTTGAAATATGTAATATAAAAAGTATTTGTCGATATTCCAAGTCAATCTGTTGACTTGAAGCTAAAATGAGTCAGAGTAGAGTTAGATGAGGCATTTTTATTTTCATTGTAGAGATACCCTCCAAATTTCTGGTAAAATAAATTCAGATCTTCAGAATATACAGGCCATTTTTCAGGTAATCCCATTATTACTATTTCGGAAATGCTAAGACTTACAAGGTCAGTCATTGGACAAAAGTTTCCTATATAGGGATGTAGGCTTTCACGGCTGGCGTCAATGTTTTGATTGGTTTCCGGGTTTTGCCGTGGTCTTCTTCAGTTATAACTGTCAACTTTTTACACGTCAAGAAGAGTACTTCGACAACGTCACTAAAAATGACTGTAGCAGTTGCAGTTGAAACGATTGTATATTAAGACCAAAAAAGACCACAGCAAAACCCGGAAGCCAATAAAAAAAGTTTCCTATTTTGGGGAACTAGAATAATCTCTTTTCAGATCAAGAATATTAGGGTTTTTTTTAAATATCCGCCAAAAACTATAATTGTCGAATTTCGTTTTTTGACTCTACCGCCTCCATTTCGAATTATTCATATTCTATAACTTTATAAGCAGCAGTTGATTTGAATACAGGATTCTGAAGATTTTTAGCAAGAAAAATATTGTTTGAACTGAGACTCGAAAAAAAATCTGTCTGTTTAAAATCGGTTTTTCCGTTAACCAGCTGTCGCACCCCTATGAACGACAAACCTCAGAAGTCAAAAATTGTGCGAGCTAAGGATTAACGAGGTCTTACCTTTTAACGTGTGATTCCTAACCTAAAAACTCCTCATTTTGAAATAGGATAGAACGATGTTATAAATTCTGCAAAATTGACAATTATGAGAAGTATTCGCTTTTGAAAGAGGGCGGAGACAGTTTTCTCCTAAATCTTACATTTACATCATGCACATCTATACAAAAAGTTATTTTTCGATGTGAATAGGAAGGAGTTGATGTGCAAATTACTTGCAAATTACATCCACAATGTAAAATTCTCCTATTTTCCATGTTCAGCCAACCAACTTTGTGCAATTTATGGGAAATTCTTCTGCGTCTTCCTGTTTAATTGGCTACACGTAGACATGAATTTTGCACTTTTCTTGTTTATATTGATTAGTTATATTAGGTACCTAAACAGTGTCTGCTTAATTAATTTTGGACTACACTCAAACTTTCTCAGAATGTAACTTTGAGTTTTGGCGGTAGAAAATGCCGCATTCCATATATTACACATATGGAGGAAAACCTGTTTGTAACAATTTATTGACATGTCTCTCAAATCTCATATTGAATTCCAACAATACACCTAAAACATTGACATCATCAATAATGTCTATGGTTTCATCACTAAGAACTATATTCATAATGTTAAGGTCATATCTGAGTTTATTTTTTGAACCAAAAATTATTGATTCAGAAGAATTCATAATCAAGCAGTGATCAGAAGCATTCTTGATGAATATATCAGTTCTCTATTAATTTCACTACAAGCATTATCAGTTTCTGATAATCTGAGTATCATCTTCGGTTACATTGTTGAAAACTTGTAATGAAATTGAAGATATTCGTATATACCGCAAACAGCAGTGGTCCAAGAATTGATCCTTGAGGAACTCCAGATTTTGAAAATAAATAATCAAATTGCGTTTCACAACATCCGGTAGGAGCCTTGAAAAGTTCAAAATGAGCAATAATAAAGGGTAATTGAGAGTATGAATGGCTCAACTGATATCTAATAAAATGGGTTTAGTGCAAAGTCCTTGATTCGTTGCTCTAATGAGTCTAATGATATCATGGACGACAATGAGCAGAACAGTCGTACAGATGTAGCCTTATCAAAATCCTCATTGAATGAGAGGGAGCAAACTTAACTGAACTGAATCAAAATGTTAAATACTCTACCAGTTGATATTGCATAGGTCGTTCTAATATTTTGGATTCCACAAATCTTTATATTCTACAGGATTTAACTTCTTGGGAAGTATTTTTACGACTGCTCTACCCCATGACAATGGAAAAATGCCTTCAGAAATACAAGTACTCATAATGTGGGTAATATATTCGTGTATCTGTTTAAAAAATCAGTTTAAAAATTTGTTTTTCCGTTAACCAACTGTAGCACTCCTACCAACGATAACCCTCAGAAGTTGAAACTTGTGCGAGATAAGGATTAACGAGGCCTTACCTTTTAACGTGTGATTCCTGAAACGGGTTGGACGATAGCAAGTGAAAATCGATCGTTTAGACTAGGGCTTGAACCACCGACCAACACGGCAGTCAATTCGAGTAAGTGAACAAAGCACCCACGTCAAACCACCTGACTACCGACCAACAATAGAGTCTTATGAGTTTGATATTCAGCTCATCCCAACCAGCTGCGTTAGTTTTAATACTTGCAACAAACAAGTCATTTATCTCCCTGAAAAAAAAACAGGTACCGTCAAATAAATCAGAAAATTGTAAATTTCATTGGGGTTCTTCAAACATTCCAGATTATCATTATTATTACTGAGATATTTTCGACTGAAATATTCCTGTTCTAGATAAATAGAGGAGTCCCTCAAGCTGCTGGAGTTTCCAATGGCCTTGGTTTGATTATCAACAAGTCGGATGACACTAGGATTCTGGAGATGGAAAAAGAGCTACACAAGAATTCATCAAAATACATGAGATCTTTGGCACCTGCCGGCAGCAGTGATTTTATTCAAATTACATGTAAAATAAAATAATTCTTCTTGTCCTCAAACTCACACATTCACATTACATATTTAGCATGCTGGAGTGCCATTTTTGCACATTTGTGAATATCCTTGTCCAAAGAATCTGAAACATAAAGTTATCCTGTACATATATATAGATATATACCAGCTGATCTGAATTGAGTTTGCACCAATGGTAACTTTGCTTTTATTGGAGATACAAAACTGGCAGCATGTTTTATGCTCATTGAGATTGAGATGCAAGAACGAAAAAATAATTCATAACACATTATTTGATCTTTTGAGTGATAGAAAGTGGTATTTCGATTATAAAAGCAAGTAACAGAAGCCTTTGTCTCTCAATGGTCCTATACAGTAGGATCGAGTACATGCCTAGTGATAAACAACTACTTCCCCGGTTATTACCACAATGGACATTGAATTTTATCTAACAGAAATGTATGCATGGAACAACCATAGTATGCTACATTATTGATGATTAGTATAAATTTACCTGCATGTTTTTTATTGCTCCTTCCTCATAGAAATATTCTATGTTTCATTTTACTCATAAAATATTTATTTATTCATCAATTTCTATTTTTCCCCTTCCAAGTAGTCTCCCTCCTTGTGCCAGTGTTTTTTCGAATTCTCGAAGCAGTTCTGCTTTGCACTATTTGATGTCCCTGAGCTCCCTCAGCGATTAGATTTTTATCTCTTCAATCGTTGCAGAACGCCGTCCTATCATGGGTCTCTTCAATCTTGGGAAGAGTAAAAAATCTCCGGAGTCAAATCTGGAGAATACGATGGCTGAGGCATGATTATGGTGTTGTTTATGGCCAGAAAATTATAAACAAACAATGTCGAGTTAGCAGGTGCATTATCATGATGCAAAAGCCATCACAATCCGAACATTTCCTTCGTATTGGTTCCGGCAAGCGGCGCATAACTTAAAGATAATATTCCTTATTGAACGTACGACCAAGAGGCAGGAACTCCTGATGCACTACGCCATGGTTATTGTAGAAAGTGAGCAAAACCTTGGAATTTAAGTAATTTTGGCGTACTTTTTTGGTCTTGACTCTTCCATTGGGACGATTGGACTTTGGTTTCGAAGTCATATCCATATACCGATGGTTCGTTAAAAGTTATGACCTTTTAAACGAAATCTGGATTACCGTCTGACCGATGCTCATACGACCTGCTCATACCGCGCTCATACCACGCTGGTATTTTTTCCCATTTCCCATCCTGAGGCTTAGTGACCTAGAGTCAGGGCCGTCGCCATGGGGGGGATGGGGGGAGCCTCCCCCCCTGCTTTTTCGACTTGGGAAATTTTGGGCCGTGAAGATAGAAAAAAATAATAGTAAAAAAATGAATGAAAATTAAAAAAATAAAAATGAGAGAAAAGAAAGGGAGTGGTAATAAGAAAATGGAAAGAACCAGGAGAAGGTTGGGATTTCCCAACATGCATAACTTGGAGATCCCATACTTTGAAATTCTCAAGTTAGAGAACAGTCCTGAACAGTCCACAAATTTTGAATTGAAATTTTACAAAATTCCCAAGTTTCGCTGTTTTTTCGAAAGTTGGGAAATTTCGGACCGTGAAGATAGAAAAAATAATAGTAGAAAACAATAAGCACAATATTACTCAAGTGTCGTTTCCTTTCATTTGTATTGAATATTCCTATACATGGTGGATATGGTGGAAGACCTAGGACCGTGGTCCAAAGTATAATAATTTCCATTATTATTTTCATAATAACCAAAATTTATTTTTGTTTGTGCATACCCTAACGGGCATAAGTATTCAGCCAATCTTTGGATACCCAAGTAAGAAAATTAATATATTATAGTAGTAACTTATCCCTCGGCTTTCATTTTTTCGAAAGTTGGGAAATTTAGCTGATGGGGTTGGGAAAATTTGGATTCCCTTCCCTGGTATTTCTTTTCGCTACGGCCCTGCCTGGAGTACACTCCACATCCTGAACCTTCTTTGGTTTTTGAGCCATGTGTATATATGCATATTGCATTTGTAGCATCTGACTATGTATTCTGTTTTATTTGTATTTTGTAGGGTTTATCAAACACAAACCTGGGTTCAATTGCATCACTGGCTGCCTGCAACAGAGGTTGCGCAGTAAGCGCTTCTCGCCGTAGGCTCAGCCTCAATTGACACATTCCTAGTTCGAGGTTTACACCAGCTGTGCGCAATTATACCATGTCCAATAATGCAACCTCCTTAACTTACAGGTTCAGAGGGGTCAGACCAGTAATTAATTTCATTGCCGTGGTTGGTGTTGTTCTCATGGCTCCAGTGATGTTTAAACAAGCCAATCTCTGTATTTGAGACATTTTTGGATGACCGTTGCTTGTAGAACTTTCGGTCCCCATGTAATGGCTCCATATGTTAACATAGGTCTTATTAATGCAGTATAGATCCAGGTGACCACACGGGGTGAAAGACCCCATGCTCATTCCACTGTCCTCCGACATTGCTCATAAGCCAAACATGCTCTTTTTGCTCTACTCTGTAGGTGAGAGTTTCATGTTACCTTTCAGTCGAGGGAAGTAGCAAATTATTTCACCTCTTCAGAGAAGTTTAGTTTGCTTTTGAAGATTTCCTGATGTTTTAAGCACGATAAACTTCTTTTCCTGGTGAAAAGGTTCATCTCAGTCTTCTTGGGATTGATCGACACCATGTTTCTATTAATTTGAGCCCATCCTCCGCTCTATCGCACAGTGCGTTCACAGAACTGCTGGTCTGCAAGATAACTACGTCGTCTGGGTATGCAATTGTGTAGAATCCATTATTGTTAACGTACACCGTATGCCACTGTAAACATTTCAAGTGTTTTTGAGGACTCAATTTCTTTTTTGACACAAAATTTGATGCAAATTCTTTGATCCATTTTTTTTTCGATAGCAGAAAATCGCCAAACACCCAAAACACTTCTAACTTTTATGCCTCTCACCAACAAACTAAACATGCTAAAAAGCTAAAACTGTGTACATAGCCCGCGAAATTTTAACATTCACCTTATTTTTTGAACATCCCACGTATATCTATTGCCTTTTGGATTAATTATCTAATATTTTTGTCACTATTACAGTGTTTCTACTCTTGAAGAAATATATTACGTGATTTTAATACGAACTAAATATATAACTTTAATGACACAATATAAATTCAACTCATCGGGTACACAAATAAAATTCATATTTGAATATAAATATCAAATATATTGGTACAGGAGCATGTAGAAACTTTTTCTCAGTTATCCCAAAGGTGCGATTTTGTTCCATCCTTTTAATAAGAGGACGTATGTTTCTCCACTCCCAAGCAATTTTGGTGAAATTGGTGACACGTGTGAATCATTGTATTTGTAACACGTGCCAGTAGTCTGCAGTATGCTGTATAATGCCCTCTGTATGTAGTCGCAGTGATTTAAAAGTGCATGTAGATTATAACAACAAGTAGCCACATTTTCTGCTGCAAAACTGTCCATATCCAATCCTTCTAGAGGAAATTCGATGACAACATTCAATTTGCCTCTAAATCTTTCCTTTGAAAGAATCTTTTTACATGAATTACTAAAATATGGAAAAACTTGTGGATTGATAGGGACTTTATGCATTTTCTCCTTTTCTTGCATTTCGAACACGTCGGTTTTTCATTTCCATCCAAAGTTTCTTCTCTTGTGAACGAATCCAAGCATTGCCACAAACTCAATTGGTCGGTTCTTTGTGGTATAGAGAGAGACAAATCCCAGAAAGGATCGAAGGTTACTGATGAGTGTCCACAGTGTGTGCATTTCATCTTGGATTTCAATTGACCAACGAAATTATCTACAATCTTAGAGTTCTGCATCCTCAAATATGTAAGCCATCACTCTTTTGCATTTTCACTGTCGCTGAATTTTTCGTCAATTTCCGTTAAGATTTGTTTAGGTTTCTCATCAATTATATTAACGTCTTCATGTAAACCTTCTAAAAGATAACAAAGGAACTCATGAGCGTCTTGATAGGCATTACCCATGAATCAAGGAGCAAAACTTTGAATCAGATTTTTTTAAAGAGACTGTATTTACTACTCTATCGAATGAATCTTCTGATCACAACTCCGTGATGACTTCTGCAAACGTTTTGATCAAAGCACCCTTCATAAAAAAATACTAGTATTGATATCTTTCATTGATTCCTTTTTCAGATATTCCATTAACCATCTCGTGTTTGATAAACATTGGATAATGCTGTTCATGAAACAGGTGTTACCGATATTTTTCAACCCATTTAGCCCAAGGGTTTTGACTGAAATATATTTCAAACACAGTATAATTCAAGTATATCCTCATAAAATGGAAGTATATCATATTTTTTGCCATTGTTCCAAATATATCCATATTTTTGGGAAAGAAAGGTTTTAGCTTTCTACTTCTTCCTTATACAAAAAATATTGGAATCTTCCAAAGAAAGGAATAAAGCAATTAATTTCAATTTGTAAAGAGCTAATTTTGAAGTTAATTGCTTTCTTCCTTTCTTTGGTAGATTCCCACATTTTTGTATAAAGCTAGAGAAGTAGAAAGCCAATACCTATATTTACCAAAAATTAAACTCTCCTGATAATATGCCCCTTTCAATTCATCCAAATGTTGTTATAAACATTCACTGTTATAACGCGTTCACTTTACCATGAGTTTCACTTACATATTTTATGTTTTCCAACAATAGGATAAAATATTGGTAGTATTATAGGAGACGAACAAATCAAAACGTAGGGACTGTTACTTTCCCCATTGGGATACTTTTTCCTGTAAGCTTCTTGCTCCATACAGTCTTCAACAAAAACGCAACCAAGAAGACAACTAGTTGGATAGTCTTTGGGAAACTTGAGGGATGTATCTGAAAAATAAAATGATGAAATAAAACCTAGTAATGCATTTAGATGATAAATATACAGTAGAATCCCAATTATCCGAACTCCAAATAGGATAAAAAAGTTTTTCAGGCGAAGTTAGTTGTAAACAATATACCGAAATAATTAAGCAGAAATTTTTATTTTGTATGTATGTATGTTCTGTTTCCACTGTACCCTGGTCCTCCTTCTGAAGTTTGCAGTAACAGGTTGTTTTTAATACTACCTTAGAGTCAGTTTATTTTTTTCACTCACTTGAATCATTTTCGGAGGTTTTTTCTTCAAGATAATTATTCGAATATTTGATTCTCCGGGCTGAGGTTAATTGGGATAATTGAACTTTTTGTCTACATAAATTATTACTTGTAGCAATGGTGATGCACTGTTTGGAACCTTTGGTGTAGTAGTGAATATTTCTGGAGTTTCTTCCCAACACAAAACCGTTATTTCAACACCTCGACACGTGTTTCGATCACCAAGTGATCATCTTCAAGAGGAAGATTAAACTGTGATCACTAAGTGATCATCTTCAAGAGGAAGATCAAACAGTTTAATCTTCCTCTTGAAGATGATCACTTGGTAATCGAAACACGTGAAGACACTTGAAAGTAGTTGTTTCAAGAGAGTTTTTTTCTTCCTGTTTGTGTCTGAAAGTTACTTCTTTGCATGATCTACATATTGTTACGTTTTCCAATAATTGACTACTCAGAGCAATAATCAATCTCAACTTTAGTTCACTATTAATGTAACAAATACTTTGTTACATTTGTGTTATTGAACATATATATGGACAGGATGGCTAGGGCTAGGATGTGGAATCATACACGATCTGGGCTTGACTGGTTTAATCGGTGACCCCCGAGACAGATGACAGTTGGCACTTAGGCATTTTGTAGCGTACTTATTACAACATTAATACACCATTATTCAAATTTCTATCGCTGCAATGTCTATCGCCTTATAATATCGTTTTGCATCGCACCGTCCGCGAAACTTGACTATCTCCACACGCTCGTGGATAGCGTTTATATGCGGCAACGAATTATCCCGAAACCGGTGGAAAATTCCTCAGAAATTCATTGAAGCCCGTGGAATATTCGCCGGGATTACATCGAAGCCGGTGCGAAGACTAGAATAATCGAGGCTGCGCGCGGTCTTGAGGAAGTGACAGTTGATTTATGGCTACCAGCGGCGGCCAACGTTATTTTCTCAAGGGCATGATTTACAACAATATCTTTTTGTAGAATTATCTTTTTGAAATGTATTGCTTCCTTCCTTCCCCACATTTTTCTGTATAAAGATGGAGAAGTAGAAATCCACTGACGTGTGGATGGTGACACACACAGGTATATGTAGAAACGACTTCAAGAAACTTCAAAACGAGAATCTCCGAACATCAAAGGAGTTTTTAACTATACATTCGTTGATTTCAATTTATTTGTTTTTAATGTACAATATATATTGTCATATTCTTGATTTTACAACTCATTTAGTTGAACACAAGTGTTTACTAGCGATGTGCCGAGTACGGTTTGACTCGAGTCAGACTCGATTCCTACTTCAGAATTCGCCTACTCGAATACCCATTTATTTTGATTCGAGTACACCGGACTCGATTCCGGTACTAGAGTCAGAAAGAATCGATTCATACTCGCTAACTCGATTCTATTTATGTGAGTCCAAGTGACTCGAGTCTTGTATTCGAATTTGTAAAAACGCTGTCAACCGTACTATTTAAATCGTATTTATACGACCTTTTTGGCTTTGGTCGCCAGCACGTCAAGGTATACAAATCTGTCAAATTTCTGTAATCGATTTTGAACTTTATAGCGAAATAATAAGGTTGGTTTCCGTTTGGGAAAATTTCACAGTTTGTGGTAACTTGATGGGCTGCTTAACCTAACCTACACACCGTTTGAAGCTGACTTCTTTTCATTTTTCCCTTTCGTTCTAAAATCGGACTCTAGTTCTGGATTAGAATTTTCAAACTCGAATTCTGGACTCGAGTCCAGCCGGACTCAAGTCAATATTCAAATACCAAACCTAGAATTCGAGTCATGGTCTCGAATCAGGGAATCGAGTCATGATTCGAATACCGTAGAAACTGACTCGAGTTGGCACCATCCATCAAAACAGCGACTCGGCACATCACTAGTGTTTACACTTTGCACACTGTATTATTCATGTACTCAACAACTTTTCAATATTCATCATATTCATATGTACATTCATATTATTAAATATGAATTTGAATTCTTACAGGTCCATTTTATAGATTTTGTACTTCATTCTGTAAACATATATTATTTAAAAATGCTTTATTTCACCATAAACAAGAGAAAGTTCATAAAAATATTTTTTTTTCAAATATAAAAAAAATTTATTGAGACTTTGTGCATTCATTTTGCATGATTGACTAAAAATTCAATATAAACGTGCATGATTGAATAAAAATTCAATATAGAGGTGCATGATTGACTAAAAATGAGATAAGTAACAGCAATGTATTTCACCTTGATAATAGTCTTTGTAAAATGATTCCAAAGCATCAATTTCCTCATCTTCCGGTACTTTCGCTGCAGCAGCAATCCACAAGCGACCTCTATGATCTGTTGGCCAAGTTCTTCCTTCATGCCTATAAAATTATGTAGAGATGATTACCCCAACTTGGGGTTAAGAACTATCCATAATTACTTGAAGTCCAATGAAAATTTTCCTAATGTGAAAATTGCTTCATACCACTACATTTGACAACTTATGTAGAAAGAAATCAGTTGATTCTCCATATCAAAAATTGTTTTTGCAAATATACACCTATCAACACTGCCATCTATGAACGCATTGAATATATGTATGACTAAAGATGTCGAGGATATGAATATAAATCTAAACTTATACTGAAAAAAGAAAAAAAAATGTTTGTAATGGATGAACCCACAAAGTATTCAACTGATTTTAAATATTCTTTCACCTATAAAAAGCTGCTTTGTCAGCAAGTAACATAGGCTACAATTCATTTTCAATAGACATTGCTACGAGTTTTTTTTCTGATTAATAAATCAATAAACAAAATACTTCCCAAAAAAGTCTACGCAAAAGCGATTCGATAAGTTAGATAATCAATATCAAAATTATAGAGCTTTAACGTATTTTGGACAAACAACGGAAAAAGTGACTTCATTTTTGAGGAAACGAGATATTAAAATTGCATATTTATAGAACAAGTGTTATGTTGGGAAACTTAGTTAAAAACTAAAAGACAAAACATCCAAGTTCGTGAAATCACGAGTATGTAAATTAAAGCGTGGAACGTGTCCTAAGGTATATATTGGTCAAACTGGCTGAACATTTAGGAATCGAATCCAGGAACATCATATGACTATGTAAATAAGAAAACAAGTTCAACATATACAAATCATCTTTTAGATGAAAATTATATATTTAACGAAGAGTTCAAAATTTTACACATAGAAAATAAAGGTTTGAAACCGATTTATTTGGAAGCAATGGAAATTAATAAACTTAAAAATTCAAACAGTCTAATGAATGACCAACTGGATTTGAATAGATCATCATTATTGAACTTGTTCTCTTAAAAAACCGAGGAAGTATTAGTATTGATGTAGAAGTGAGGTAATATGCTTCAGGTAATCATAATTGAAGAGGTATCTCAGGTATATAAATATTATAGAACTATAGGTTATTCTAGTTAGCTGTAGTATATAAATATTAACGTAAAAAGCAACTTGTAGTATTCAAATCACTATTGAAGAAGCTACTGTGTTAGCAAACCATGTGATTTTTCAAATAAAGTTTGTAGAGATCAAATCGTGAATTGTAGTTTATGAGATTGCCAGCAAGATTACAATGACGCATCGCAAGGAAATTGGGTAACAAATCAATTACATGGGGTATGCACAGGGAAGAGTCACTATTGATAAAACTGTAACCTTTTTAAATATTTGGTGTGCCACATGAGCAAAATCTTACTGAGAGAATCATTAATCGACTGTCATGATTGGGTTCGCAAAATCTGATAATTGACGTAATGCTGACAAATGTATTCCTCATGGCTCATTTCATGGACCGTTTCATCACCTTGTTGGACTACAATTTACTGAATCATTTTATAGGAATATACAAATAATCTATTTTTCTTTAACACAGTTGAATAATCAATCAAAAAAAGTACTGCTTTCTCCAAAAAATTGTAAATCACAGCATCAACAATGGCCCTTCTTCAAACATGTTCAAAGCATACCACACTGAGAAATATCAGGAGAGGTTTTGGTCTATTCCTACCTCTCAACCGAAAAACTTGGGAAATTCATATGAACTCTGCGTTCTCAAAACTCAGCAAAATTGCTTTCATGACCAGAAATCTGAATAGTTTAAAATACTCAGTATACTACATTTCTGAGGATTTTCATGCTACCTTGACCAAGCGTTTCCATAAAAAAAATTATAATAATAATGATCACTGTTATCCTTCAACATCATGTAAAAATATTCTATTCAGAGAATCAAAAACAATATAATTTCTGTGTCTTTGAATTTTCTATTTGATAGTGCTCATAAATGATAATGAGCATACATTTCTTACAATTTGAATATGACAGGAGTACGCAACAGTGTGAAAAATGTACTTATTTATGTCTTCACTTTGAAAGCTTGATTTTGTGCAACTATGAATGTATTCAATTAGCATTCAAATGTTATTAATGTTTGTGTTCCATATATATGTTTAATTTTCCTCACTATTATATAATATTACATTATATTATATGTAAATATAGTTTTTGATTAGTTTATAGCTATCCACTTGGCACTCCATAATTACCGTTATGTTGAAGTATCTAATACTGATTAAACAACTCACTTTTTAACTCCGGCTACCAAAAGACTAGCATAAGGCTGATGCATACTCAAACAAAGCCCGTGATCCATTGTAACCATAAGGTCCTCATCAAAGACATTTGTTCCGTAATTTATAATAGGCATTGCGGAATCTTCTTTTGATAAATCTTCTTCCACCCCTATGGGTTTCTTATGGCGCATCTGGATGAGTAAGTTCACTAAATCCTCGTTAACATTCTGAAATTGAAACTAACAGTAGTTTGTCTTTCCAATGAAAAGTCGTTACAGAAATAATAAACTTGAGATGTATAAATTCAAGTAAAAAATAAGAGTAACGTCATGTATACAACTATTTTATAGCTCATTTGTATATATTGGATGGGCCAAATATAACAAAACAAGACTGATTTCTCATAGTTGGTGCAACTTGAAGATATTAGGCTGTTGCTCATGTTGCGATAAAATATGTGGATCAACATCCTAAACACACAAGAGTATCATTAAAAACAATTACAGAATCGATTTCCAATCCTTTCTTTTTCCAGTCAATATTGTGAAATAAAAAGTTATCTCAATTATAGAGACATTTCAATTCCATATGAGAGAGGAGTACAACAGTACGATGAAGAGATTCATTAGGACCAGCACTATTCTTTGTCAGTCAAAACAGCCGAGAAATCAATGGAATGTGTATTTAGTTGCTGATAAGAGCAATGCAAATTAAATTTTTCAATTTGAAATCATTTTCATCTCAAAATCTATTGGTTTGATATTAAAATTCCAAAAATGTAAAATATTCTTTCTTAGTAATGCAAACATGAATGCATTGAAAGAATTCAAGATCATTGCTGCGGACATAAAAATAAAAACCAATCAAATTGGACCTTTTTCGGAGCGCCATTACCTGGGGAAGCTGGTTCTCTCAGAATCTTTATCTGAAAAAGTTACTTTAGTTTCAGAAATTTGAGATCATTTTCCTAAAGCCCCTCAAAAATATCACTAATGACACTTTGCAATATAGGGGTTGTTCAAGTATTACGTAACGAAATTTGGGGGGAGGAAGGGTCTTGTAAACCGTTACGATGCGTTACAAGGGCGGGAGGGGGGTTCGAACAACGTGTTGCGTAACATTTTCCTTTTAAAATTCAAATATAGAACTGGGAAATTGAAGTCCCCCAAGTTGGCTACCCTTTTCGTTTTATATTTTACGGAAAATCAGTCAACTGTATTCTGTCATTTTTATTTTGTTCTCCCTATTGACAACCTGTTCGTTCACATTTTAGGGGAAATTCCTCGTCTGTATTGTATGTAGTTGTCAGTATTCGTCATTGTTTATTATGCGTAATACGGAGAAGCATATTGGAGTGATCATCACGCTTGCAACAATATATATTTTTCAAGACTATTATATTCATTGCCAACAAATTTATTTTAAACCTTAAATTAATCACTCCTAAAAATATAAGCCCTTCATTTCAAATAAGATTCCTCTTGGCTGGGATTTAATCAAATAGGTGAATGAATGTCATTTTGCCAGTTTGTGTCTGAAAGTTGCTTCTTTGCATGATCTACACATCCACATATAGAGTTACTTATTTTCAAATTGATTACATCCTTTGGAAGATTCCCACATTTTTTTTGGATCAAGATGGAGTAGTAGAAAGCCAAAAACTTTCTTTCCCATTTTAAAATAGTTTTGCATTCTCTTGTCCAAATTATTGAAGCAAACTCCAGTTTTGGTCTAACTAGAGTATAGTAGAATAATTTGAGTATATTTATATCATTGAATTCACACGTTGAATTCAACATACGATTTGCAGATTTCCTTATCCACATTATATGCTTTGTTAAGGAAAAAGTACTATTATAAGTAATGCCTCAGTTTTCACATCCAGGACCTCTCTATCCATATGATATTCTAATTTAATTGCATCTTTCTAATGAGATATTGTTAACATATAACATTTTTTTATATTGAAAAATAACTTATTAGTCTAATATTGTTAATGTCTTTTTGTAGTTATACGCAGTCTCTAACAGTTTGAATACATTTAAAAATTTTGAGATCATCTGCAAAGAGCAGACAATGTGAATGATGTAAGGTAGAGGGTAAATCATTGATAAATAATAAGAATAGAAGAGGTCCTAGATTCGATCCCTGAGGAACATCGGAATTAGCATGGAATTTTCCCGAAGTATTTCCATTATATTCAACAGTGAAAAATCTATTTCTCAAGTAATTTTTGATTAATTCAAGAAAATTCCTCGCCAAACCAAATTTACAAATTTTTAACAAAAGCACATCATGATTCACTTGATCAAAAGCTTTACGAAAGTCCATGAATACTGTGTTCAATTAAGATTTATTTTGTAAAATTTCAAAAGCTTGATTGCTGAAAATAAACTAGTATTTATTAGCGAATTTATACAGTTTTGAATATATAATTTGTTCCAATAACCTAGACAGAGCGCACATTGAGACACCTCTATAATTTTCAATTTCTATTTCATTCCCCGATTTTAATATAGGTATGGTAATAGATGTTTTGCAAAATTCAGGAAAAGTAGTTGATCTAGCTATTAAATGAAAAATATAAAGTAGTGGACATCTTAACCATTCATAACAGCCCTTCAATATGTAATGAGGGATGTCATCTATTCACACAGCTTTTTTGGGTTTTAGTTTTTTGACAGCTTCATTGTAGTCAGATTCAGTTATTGTATGTATTTGGAACCATTTAGAACCATCAAAGTTTAGACTGTATGAGGCTTTTTCTTCACAGTGAACAGATGAGAAAGGCCTAAATCAATTCATCAGATGAGAAAAAATTTGCAAACGATTCTGCGGTAACCTCATATAACACCATTTCGCCATTATAAGTGAAGCTTCCCACGCAAGTTTTATTTGTTCTTTTACCATTAACAATATGTGCATTGCGTATAGTTATGAATACTTTGTTTTATTCATTATTACCGTAAACGCGATTAAAACAATTACAAAGGTATTTTAGCAACTTGCCAGTATTTTGCTCAACATAATTGTGACATTTAGGTAAAAAATGGTCATTTCGGAATTACGTAACGTTTAGAATGGGAGAGGGGGTGTACTGAAAAACGGTTCGGTGCATTACATGAGGGGAGGGAGAGTCCAAAATCTTCAAAAAGAGCGTTGGGAATACGCCTATTTTCATCTATAGCTCTTCCATCTTTCTCATCATCAATACAAGGTGTGAACTATCCAAATAAGACACAATAAATATCTAAGGTAAGGGTATACTCTGTCATCAAGATGTTTTTATCAGATAGGTGACAAGTATGTACCCCATTAAAACTTTGTTTTAAATTGTTAACTACAAGAAACTAATGACTCACTGTATTTCTGTTCCGTTCATAAGTATACTGGGAGTTTTTCTGAATATTCTTATAAATTTCTTCCACTTTTTTCAAATGTTCCACAGAATCCTGGAGAAGCCTCTCTCTGATCTTAGCGTCCTCTTGGGTACTCTGAATGACCCTCCGGGTAGCAAAATCCAAAGCAATAACCATCTTTTTCTTGCTTTCCGTTCCACTTGTCTTCTTGGAATTTATTTTGAAGTAATCATTATCATCATCGAACACTTTGTTCTCCTTTGGTCTGGAATATATAATTATATATTTCAAATTAAATTTATGAGATAAGAAAACTAGATTTGTTTAATGGAGATGAAAATTCGAAGTGAAACTCTATTCCAACTTGTAGCCAGGTGTTAGCACGCATTCATATGACTATCATTACTAGAAGAACTACTAGGAATACAGTTTCTATTATCTCAAGCTAAACAACAATATCACAGAAAACTTGACTTACTGTAGCCCAAAAATTCTCAGCTTGTTACCGACGGGTCAGAAATATAAATATCAACATAAAAATGCTGGAAATTTTATAAAATACAATATTCAGACATAAGGAGTTCATATTTCAAATGCATGCAATGAATTTATTCAGAACATGAGGATTTCTTCAATTTTCATTCTTCTTTCTAACAGAAAATTTATTTTGAAAATGAGATGGAAAAAACCTTCCACATAACATAAGTTACGTATAAAAGTCATATATACAATACATTTCAGTTAAAACGAGCAACCCAAATGAGTCAGTTGATATTGAGGCTATAAAAAATTTATGAAACCTGTTAGTTTTGGTTACCAGGGGGACACATTTCTGAAATCTAACCCTTGTCATCAACTCTATTCCCACAAACCCTCATTACAAAAATTTCAGTAAAGTGAGTTGAATGTTCTTTCTAACTCTAACATCATAATGATATGTCAGAGAAAAACTAAGTACTCTTTCAAGTATTTATTCAATTCCAAACTAGATCCACCTCAACACCCAACTTCACTATTTAAAATGTTTGAGCTGAGCATTATTAGATAGACAGAAAGATAGAGTAATTTATTTCCAATGGACATAAACACTTTTTTGAACAGAAAAATATGCCATGACCTTAGCATGATTTATTTAAAGTTTCGACACATGACTACGATAGGCGATCTTTGTAGGACATTTGTTCTATAGTTTTCACAATAAAAGGTTATGTGGTATCTTGAATTAAACTGGGGAATAGAAAAATCAACTTGAGAGAATGTTATAGAGGAATGCCAAGAGTTTCATTATCTTTTCAAAAACTACACCTTACGATTTGATCTTCACTAACTTTATTTGAAAAATATATCACAACTTGTTTCGCTAGCACAGTAGCTTTTTCAAGTGAAGTGTAGTTATTGAAATTACTATAGATCTTCATCAAGTAACGGCCAAATCAATCAGAAAAGTTTCATTATCATTACCAATTTGTATTAGTTGTGATTGTGCTGTATAAAGATTGAAATTTCAATAATTCTTTGTTTTTTCGCTCATAAAATTATATGTACATACAATGATACATAATGACATAATGAAAATTAACTTGCGCCTTTGTCCTAATATGTTTCCAATGTACTAACATAATTTACTCAAACCTACTGGTTTCATAATTCAGATTTGAACTTTCAACTCAGTATATCTCTGAAAACACTTTAGGCATTCCATCAAACTCAAAAAACAGTTCGCACATATCACTCATAAGAAAGAATTGTTAATAAGAATTTTTCAACACATTTATTTTTCCTTTGATACAACAGGTAATCAACACATGTAACATAATGATTAAACATATATACAAATTAGGTTCAACTAGACAATGAACTGGCCAAATAGGTATCACTCCTTTTCTAAGGATGCAACATATTCGTTACGTTGCTTTTCCTGTACTGCTCTTATAGCATTAAAGAATTTTTCTTTTTGAACCGGATCTTCAGGTGGGTACATTTCTCTCTTGGTATTCACAACCCATTCCTCAAAATACTGGGGCTGATTGAAGTAATGGAACAGAGCTACTGGAAAAGTTACATACAAAGCCATTTTGGCAATTTCTAATGTCCAATGTCCCATATTGATGTTTCAACTACGGCAAATCCTTTATTTCTCTAATTTACAAAACAAATTCCAAAAACCCTCAATATTAATGTGAAACGAGAAAATAAGTTAGGTTATTTATTATTTACCTCTGCGGAAAACACAATTTTGTTCGTGGCTATAATCCCGGCGGTCCGGTATCAGTGACGAGTCGGTATTTTAATTCCACGATTTGAAAAAATTATTTCATAGGACTGATACGTCACGACTCGAATATTATACAATCCTTGTAATTAACAAAACTTTTTTCATATTCAGAGGAGTTATTTGGTATCTATCCCAAAATTATCCATAAAATATTAATTCGAAGAATCCGGCTTCAAAAGCCTGAAATCGTGTTTCAAGACATGGTACATTTCAATTTATATCAAAATGTGATTATGGTGGGAGCAATGTCACCAAAGTGTAAGGAATTCATCACAGTGTAAAAATTCAATACTCATGGGGGGTAATTTGTGAGTATTGATTCAAATGTAGGCATGGAGAGATTATGAGTGTTTTATATGGGATTTCAGCTGATCGTTCTACCAGCTGTGGTGCCCCTGAGAAAATAAATAAACTTGATATTGATATATCAACCTCATTTGTTACGTCATATGTTGTTGAAAAGCGGCTTTTCAGTAAGATTCACGGTTGACATATTATTGCCAAATATGGAAGATTATTGTTTTATATATTTCTACTTCAAAATCAGTTTTCTGTTTCTACATTTTGAAAACTGTCATGTTTCAAACGTTTTATGAATTTATGAAGTTTCCTTTTTTTGTGTTATCTATAAGGAATAAAAAACACTTATATTCTCCTTTTTAAAATGCCTAAAAATAATATTCTTCGAAAAAAATTACCATGTGAAGATTTTGTGAGGAATTTCATATGAAGGCTGATAAAATTGGTAAAATAGGAGGATATTTCTCTGGCCCGCTGGGGATTTTGAAAATTACGTATTGGCAACTCTGTCAAATGCCATTCATTAGAATCAATCATGTTTCAACCAAAATTGAAAGAACGATTTGGTGTAATTTTTCTGGTTACATCAAGAATATTTTGAAATGTTTTTCAATATTGTGTAGATAGCACTAAGTAGGTATTTCTAACTTTTTTGGTTTTAAAAGAGTTTTTTCTCATTTCGTGGTAACCGCATGAGTAAAAAAATATAAAGGATATGGTCAGATTCTATTTTTTACGAGCTTTTCAATGAGCCCATACACGACATGGGTTTGCATTTGAAAAAAAAAGTTGGGGAGGGTTGCAGCTAAGGGGTTAAAAAAAAATTTCATTTTATTGCCAAAAAATGCGTACAACGTGAAATCAACTGAAGTGCTTCAGCGTTTTTTTTTTCTAAAATACTGGTTAAAAAGATATTAATTTTATTCCGAACTTTTGCACACCCCTGTATATTCAAGTCAAGAGTAAGGAAACACTCAAAAAGGCGTAGGTTTTCGGATCCATTGTTGTTTCATACTCCCTGAGCTGTCAATAACGAGTATGATTATTCTCAATACTCACGTGGAAATAAACAAAATAATTACCTCATAATAGATTTTTGATTTCGACTATTAGCATCATACAGCTCATCTCCTCTTACAGAAATCTAAAAATTTCAAAACAGGTAACACTTTAGTCCAAATTTACAGTAATGTCTTACCATATTTCCACAAAACAAACAGGGACCAGGCCCTTCCTCCATGCAATGAATCCTCCCACATACCAAACAGTTGTTCATAAATTCATGTTCCTGACCCAAACAGTCGCAAATGGATCTACCTGAAGAGAAACTACTTCTGAAAACTTGATATTGAGGTGGTCGAAGAGTCTAGCAAATTATTTGTTTGATCAAGATACAATACTGGGCAGAAACGAAATGATGGTATTAATGAGAATGAACACAGTTATTTGGTCATCGAGCTAAACAAGTTGAGAAATAGTGAAGGTTTTACCGAACTCTATAAAAAATATTGATAACTACTGGTTTGCATAAAGATTCTATTGAGAATTATGAAAAAACACCTAAATGAATCAATCAAGTTTGAATGACTTCGAGATTATCATATCTTTGTAAAAAAAAAATGCAAGTTTCAATACCTCGAAGGTAGAACAACCCGTCAAAGAAACCAATTCAGATTGGAAACTGTTAACTACCCGATTTATAAAAAATCCCTAAAATATGCTGGGGCAACTTTTTTAACATGCTACATGATGACTTGAAGAATCAACCAAACCTGTTCGGATTCAAAACAAAATTGAAATGTTATCTGTTATCAATGACATTTTATAGTATTTCAGAATTCATTTCGGACTGTCAATGAACAGTGTACTGTGTACTACCTACTTTCAGTGTTGCTTGGTTTGAGAATGTTTTAAAGTGTTTTTATTGTTTCATTATTTTAACATTGTTTTATTTTTGACTTATAAATCCAATGTAAATTGGTGTATGATCAATAAATTTCTATCTATCTATCTATCATATAAGATCAACTTTGTAGGTACGGACAAGTATCTATTTGCTAAACCTCCTATATCAATAATTGAACCTAAAAACGACTTCACCCTCATAGCATTAATGATACTGACGAAACTGACAAAATAATACTTTGTCATTGAAGTAAGTTTTAGAATTTGAAATTAATTTCCAGTTGAGCTGGAATGTTCAAGATGATTTAATTTTGAGTAAAGTGTCTGAACACTATTAATTTATTTAGAATCTCCATTATCTCACTAGTTAGCTACTACTTGCTTGTATTTAGTCTACTTTCAACTATTATATTTTATGTTATGATAAATGCTACCAGATACATGAGGGTCTAATCAAATAGAAAACATTTATAAGAACAATATGTTACAAAAAATCTATGGGCTCAATCTGACAGTTATTTGCTAACTAGAAAATATCGACTAATTTATCTCTATGATTTCAATTTTCAATTGCTTTACACATACACAGGCAATTACATTTTAATTTCAGTTACTTTAAATGGAAAACCTCATATTTTACTATAGATTTTGAATGTTACCTGCAAGAAAGATTAAAAAAAACAAATTGGAACAACATGAAGATTCCACTTGAAACACTTGTTAGAAACTTATGCTAGTTTCAAGACTAAATGAATCATTCAAATCTTACATTCCAGTTGAATTGCAGGTGCGAAACATAACGGTATCATCGTAAATGAAATTCATCCTACCTTCCTTTTCCTTCTTCTTAGCCTGGTATGTATTGATATCTTTGAATTTGGGTTTTGTTTTCTTAGAACCTGATGTTGGCTGTTTACGGTTATTACTACTGGAAGCTGCATTTCTTGCAGAGTTGACCTCCTTATTCGAAGAGTTTCGTTTTCCAAATATAATGTTCCTAATACCTTCATAAGACGTTCTATGACCACTATTATTTTTATCTAAAATATTCTCCATGAATTCAGCATAGTCTTCCTCATGTTCTATACTTTTTATATAACTGAAAAATGTTTTTATCTGTGATTGGTAGGTATCATTATGACTATTTTGACTAACCTGACAATATCACTGGATACATCATTTCCCAGGATAACTTTCAAATGATTAACCAAAGAAGTATCAGACATAATTGACTGTTCTTCAAATCCACATTAAAAATATTGAAAATATTATTGTTGAAACTACTTATACTTTACTAAAATAAATATGTCATATACTGTCAAAAGTGTCAAAGCGTTTATAACTGTGCATAACATTCCGGCACCGGCACCTCAAGGTTTTCACTTATCTATTTTACAAATAAATTTAACACTTCTCTTTTTGTTTTTGTATGTGGCATCATTTAGGACATTTACAAATTCACAATCGCTAATAGGATAGTCTTAGAGATAAGTCAATGTGGGTGCTATTTCACGATATATTTCTTTGGGAATTTCGGATCGTATGTCACCTATAGTATATTTTGTTAATAAACGGATTAATGAACCACTTTGAAGTGGCTGTTCCATAGGCGTACATAAATGAGTCTGTTAAAAAGACAAAAATGTATTCATTTTAAACACTCCATGTTGTTATATGATTTGTTAAAACAAATCTAAAAGACTTTTTATAGTTGAGTAACAAAAATCTAGCACACTCGCATTGATAAATGAAATATATTTTTTAATTAAACAGCCAAATCGTTTTTACTTTCGAATTCCGACTAAAATTTTTAATACTTTCTATGAAGCACTTTTCAATGTATCACATACCTGCATAGCTTACCAGATTGAATGAGACATACCTTAAGACATTTTCAATATTTGCTGGACAAGGGGAATGTAGTCATGATTTGATTCGATCTAATAGTACCTACCTTGATGAGGTACTTTATTATCAGAATAATATCAATTAATGATGAAACCCTTGCATCTCAATTAGTGTTATTATAGTAAATCATACTTAGTGTGTGAAATGAAGTGGCTACTTCAGTTTTCACTCCAATAAAAGGAATAAGCAAATTTGCTGTTTCTGTTGATAAAAAATTATTATTTTTAATGTAGATGACGCTCTCATACACCAAAATGATTCGTTTACCGTTGATACTCTGGTGGAAATGTGATTGCAAATGATGGGATGAGTTTCAACATCATCGATAGGTATATAAATTCAAGAATGATAGAGACACTTAAGCTGTGAAATGACCAACAAGAAAACTATTCCTTTTGATGATAGAAAAACAGTAGGTACACTGATTTTATTTTTAGAAAGAAATAACGGCCCTTGACAGAATATTATGAAAGTAGAATGGATAAAGCTACGAATAAATAAAAAAAAACTTGGTGTATCAATAATGAACTTACTGGCAAGAGACACAAAAAATTTGTAGACATTCCGTTTTCTCCTACTGAACTCAATGACTTCTATTGCTCTATTGCAGAGGACTTGACGAAAAATATAAAAGCAGCCAGTGACCCTTTAGACTATGTGAATATTGAAGTTACGAACACCTTTATATTATATGATACAAATATTACCCAACTGCATGAAACATTATTTTCCATTAAAAATAAAAACTCCACAGGCTCAGATGAAATCTCTATAAAAATCCTAGAAAATATTCCGATAAGAATACTCGATATATTAGTTGGTCTAATAAATAATTCATTTAGAGAAGGAATCTTTCCAGTTTTTTTGAAGAAGTCGATTGTGTTAGCACTGCCAAAGGGCGAGAAGTCATCAATGGTCCATCAAGTCTTCGTCCAATTTCTCTAATCTCTGCAATTGCTAAATTGATAGAAAAATTAGTCAAAACAAGACTCCTTTGCTTTCTGAATGAAAACAAAATAATAAGTGATTGCCAGTTTGGTTTTTAAAAGCAAAAAACACTTCCGATGCCGTATTTTCATTTCTTTACAATGTTTATTCCAACATAAATGACAAAGAAACAGTGGCTGCGGTCTTCTGTGATATAGCCAAAGGATTTGATTGCGTGAATCATAAAATTCTTTTACGGAAACTCAGTAGATACGATATAACTGGAATAAGTCTTCAAGTGATTTGAGTCATACTTAGCAGATCGCACCCAGATGGTCAAAACCACTTTATACTCAAATGAAGGTAAAATTACTTGCGTCCCACAAGGTTCGGTACTGGGCTCACTTTTATTCTTGATTTACATTAATGACCTATCGTCTATAAACATCCAAGGAAAATTTACTTTATTTGCTGATGATACTACAGCTTTATGGCATGCTCCTAACAACCATACGTTGTATGAAGTTATTGAGAATTACATCACAAAAGTGATAGACTGGTTCGACTCAAATCTCTTGAGCTTGAATTTATCAAAAACAAAAGTAGTGTCCTATCATTGCCAGATTCCAGCCGTACATCTAAATAATATTCAAATTGACAACGTACCAACTTCTAAATTCCTTGGCTTGTTTATTGACAGTAATTTAAAATTCAACAGATATGTAGATACTTTGAAATCGAAGCTCTCCTCTAGATGTTATACAATACGAGTAACTGCATTTGAGCTCGGATCTGCATTTGAGCTCGGATCTGCAGAAGCTAGAATGGTTTATCATTCCCTTTTTAAATCCCATCTTCGTTATGGTATTTGCTTTTGGGCTGTGTGTTCTACCACATGCCTTCAATCAGTATCTATTACTAATAAACGTGCAATACGATGCATATGCAAAGCCAAGCCTAGGGACTCTTGTCGTCCTCTTTTTGCCTCTAACAGAATCCTAACTGTGGTATCCTTATTCATATATGAGACAATCTGCCTTCTCTTCAAAAATAGGGTATCTATTGTTTAACAATTTGGACGCGCCAATGTATCAAACCAGGCAGAGATTCAGCTTTAAATTACCGCTGCCTTTTTCGACCCTAGTTAAAGATTCCATTATTTACAACAATCTCAAAATGTTCAATCACCTTCCTCAAGCTATAAGAACTATAAATGACCTTAGAGCTTTTAAGAAAGAGTTGAAAGACTTGCTTT
The DNA here is from genome assembly GCF_000500325.1 of Leptinotarsa decemlineata. Taxonomy (NCBI): domain Eukaryota; kingdom Metazoa; phylum Arthropoda; class Insecta; order Coleoptera; family Chrysomelidae; genus Leptinotarsa; species Leptinotarsa decemlineata. Next base: position 114,212 of record NW_019290438.1, read on the forward strand.
CTGTGAGTCCTTATTATAGCTTGGCAGAATTCTACGATGATAATTTCAATTGAGAAGACTAATTGTAATATCTACGGTATTTTATTGATTTGATTCAATTTAGTTTAAATTGATTTATTTAATTTTATTGACCGTGTTCTTATATCCTTAACGTTTGTTATTATTTACATGTCTCTTTTCAGTTCACGTTATCACTTACTTTTAGTGATTTTACTTTTGTGATACTTTTGTGATTTCATGTATATTTTATTTATATTTCGCACAAGGCTTTGTCAATAAGAATTTATTCTTCAGACAATAAAGTATATTTAAATATTTGAATATAGGTAGACTTGAAAAAATACCAAAGTATCTATCTAATGATTGGCAAGAATAATCGTGGAAAACTTTATAGGAACTGAATTTCAACTGGGAAAAACAAAAAAAAATCGTTCTTGATCGAAAATGATAAATTATCTGAGGTGCATAAGAGATTTTCGACGACAGAATAGAATTATTTTTCAGTAGACAAAACTTGGCTAAGCGAATGATATACCGTTGGAGAGATTTGACAAAACACAAACATTACAAGTTCACGTAGCATTTTTAGAGTCTACCGGACTGAAGTCGCCTTCTGGATAAGAAAAGCAACTGATTCTTACCCACATTGCTATGATGTTAATCACTTAATGAACTTATATAAATCATGTAGAATGTTGTATAAACTGTTCTCTGTTCACGTTACCATCACAAAATCAAAACTGTTGTCTACCTGATTTGATATAATTTTCATTTTCCCAAGTTTTCATCAATACTTCTGATATTCATATAAAAAACGGACAATTTGGCAATTGTACTTAATATATTCATGATCATATTATATTGTCAGAATTTGGTGCATTTTTAAATATCTTGAGTAATTGCCAATTTTTTTGTATGTTACAATTCTGATGAAAATTAAGAAAAAAGTTCAAATGAAGAGCAAAGTGTTGAACAGATAAGTGCAATTGATATTGGTATCTTAATTCATTTGAAAATGTTTCTATTATTGAAGAACGTAAATCTATATACCTGTTTTCATTCATTGATGATTCCAGGTAATTTTTTGGTTCGGCTTTTCTTGTTTTCTGTTACTCTTCCTTCAGCGGCAGTTTCGTTGTTGGGTGTATTTCAATTTGTTGCAGTTTTTATTATCTTGCCTTTCATGCTTCTCGAAACATTTATTTGTCAGTTTCAATTTCGGAAAAGACGGTATTATCAAAATGTACTATCAAAATGTACTATCTTTCAAGATGCATAAAACACAATTGCAAATTGTTATTACCAGAGTTAGTACATAGAAAATTGCCACTAGCGTCAGCGAAACATTAGGAAGAAATTCCAAAAATCGAGGCCTTCGAACCCAAAAAACATCGCCCGCGAAAGCCTTAACCATTTTGTACTTATGATGCACTGTTTGGAACCTTTGGTGTAGTAATGAATATTACTAGAGTTTTTTTCCCAACACCATTTTTTTATATAGCTAAAAATTGTTTTATATACAGCTATAACAGTTAAACATATATTGTAAAATAATAGATAAGGCAAAATTGTAAAATCAATTTAGGTTGGTATACCTATATGGGTGGTACACCTGGATGGTTTACTTGTATGGGATATCTATATAGCATAAATAGCGTTAGCTTCGCGTTAGTTACTAGTTTAATCTTCCTCTTTGAAGATGATCACTTGGTGATCGAAACACGTGTCGAGGTGTTAAAAATAACGATTTGGTGTTGGAAGATTAAAACTCAGTTTTAATCTTCCTCTTTGAAGATGATCACTTGGTGATCGAAACACGTGTCGAGGTGTTAAAAATAACGATTTGGTGTTGGGAAAAAACTCCAGGAATATTCTCAACCATTTTGTCAGGTTGAGGCTTGTTCTTAAAATCAACAGAAAATATCTAATGAAATGATACAACCGATGGAATTGCGCTAACGTTTCAAAAGTACCTAATCAACAGTGAATTTAAAAACTCTTCTTAGATGTGGATTGTGATGACCCTAATAGAATATATTATTTTAGACTATGTAAGCATTAATGTCAACTCCGATTAATTTGAATTACTCCTGTGAATCTCCACGTATCTAGAAATATCAACAGTATATTCATCGTCAAGACTGTCAGTTTGTGTGTAATATGAAAAAATTCTGGTGGACCAAATTTTCATGGACTTAAAACCTTTCTATGAAATATATCCAAATAGCAAAGAACAGAACAATAGAATCTATCACTAGTGAAAATAATTTTTCACATTCAACACAATCATAATGTGTCAAAGAACTTCAACACAATAACTTCACTTATTTCTTTCTTACAAAAAAATAATAGCATTGGCACCATCTCGCGGCAACGTCAGAACTACTGTAGTTTGTCCACAAGAATATTCCAAAGGAAAGCGCATCCCAACACTAACATCTTAGTGCTTAGCAAACCATAAATAAGCAGGTCATGAAAAATAAATTAAAATTTGTTCGGGTCTGGATACTAAAGTATTATCCTGATATATGAAAATAGTAATCACTAACGTATGAAGGATGGACTTGAATTTTGTATAGTGTTGATGTATCAGTGAGTTTTGTTAGGAAATTTCATCAGTTTCATTCATTTTACTTTTAGATGGTTAGTGAAGAAACTATCTGTGTTGAAATTGTGTTAAGTAGATTTCAATTTCTGGACCATTCAATTTGAAGTACTTGATCCAAAATGAATGTTTTGTCTTTTTGGACGAAGCAAACTTTTTCATAGTTTAGTTCAGAAAAAGTTTCATTGGAAAAAAAATGCATTAGTGGAAAATGAAACAAGAAAGAATCTGAGAGGTATATATATTCAAAAATCTAAAAAATATTAATGACTACATTTACAAAAGGGATCCTTCAAGAAATCATTTTACATATTGAAATACATCTACTATCTCAACCACACTTACAGTGACAAAGTCAAGATTAATATAGAATTCTTCTCTATGTAAATATAGTCCATAAGGGAAAACTGAAAAAAAATTTGTAACCTACATATATATATCACAAGATTAAGAAGAAATCCAAGCTCATAGGTATTTAATACACACACACGTTGGAAAAATCAATTCCTATCAACACGGAACAACGACACATTACATTTTATTTAAAATACATGTTATGAAAATTTGTTGACCCTGTGTGCGAAAAGCTTGAAATCTACTAGACGAGAAAACATACATAAGTACGATATGAACCACAGCTATATTTAATAAATTATACTCCACTATTGAATATACAAGTAATACTATTATAGTGATGACTGAGTTACATTTTGCTGGAACATCGTAAAAAGCAAACATTTATTTTTTGTGCATGTTATCATAACATATATTTCGATAACGTTTATTAAGTAAGTAGGTTTTTAAGGGACGGAAAAAGGCTGTCTTCAAAAATAATAGAGAAACAAAGTAAATTCCATATGAATTACTTAACAGGCTCTGAGATTTGAATAATAAGACATTCCTTTTTTTATAAAATCAACAATTCTTACAATGTTCCAACATGAAAATAAGGTTTGAGAAACTTTTATTGCTGCCTATGTATTATTGTACTAAACATTATAGCCGCCATACAAAAGAATGGATTACATACAGTTATTGTAAACCTAAACATATTTCAAACATTGAAATACATCAAATGAAAGCGATATCCAAGCTATTGTGAATTGATTTTCAACATCAAGTTATTAATGTCTTGGTAGTATCATTATTATAATCATGAATCTTTGTCGATATGTGAAATATTTTGTAGAATAGTTTGTTTTTGCCATAAATATAACAATCTATTTCTTACTGGTTTTTGGATATAAAACCTTCCCAGATTTGTTGATAAAGTCAAAATTGAAACTTTTCCAAATATGTTGTTTAGGTCTACATGTATAAGTTTAGGTCTACAATATTTGCTTTTCGGTAGAACTGAAAAATCATATTCTTCTGAAAATTTTTAAAAACTATCGAGTCAAATTGAATCTGCATTTTGCAAAAAAAATAATTGACACACATTAATTATTCTACCAGTTAATTTTCTCTACATCTGAAATGTTTCACATTTCAAAATAGATACCAAGATAAATCCCAACATTTGTTTCTTATCGTTATTGCTATAAAAGTGAATTACACTGATCTTTAGAAGTCAAGTAGTATATATCAAAATTTAGAGCCATTGGATTCAAGTAATTAGGTCCCGGATGCTGCAACAACGTATAGGATTTTCTATATATTGACTAAAATCCCCATTGAATGGAAATATACCGTACACTAACAGTTTTTTGTTTTGGGAAAGATAATAAATTGTAACTGGGTCGCCTGGATGTCCTCAGGTGTAAAAGCAAAGTAACGATACAGATGAAAGATATATATGATTATATCTCCCATTGCATAAAAATGATGAAAACGTTGAAGGCTACCCAGCTTTTATAGTTTTGAAGAAATCAAATCTGCAGGAACGATTTCTGGTAAATATTTGGATGATCATTTGACCAACTTTATCTAAGAAATGATATTTGTTATCAATCAAGTTATCAATAGGACACCTTATATTAAAAAATATTGAAAAATATTGAAAATCTGCAGTGTTATGAATAACACCTTTAATGTTCGACTGATTAAATTTGTGTGAATTTCTGTTCGCTGGTTACAATATTCAGAATATTTGCAATTAATTAGGAATATATCAATATGAATTGATAACATGCACTGTACAACTCCCAATTTTTATTAAAACAAAATTTTAGTTGGTACTAGGCCATTCATATGATGTGCAACTCTAAGAACGACGCAGAGAGTTAAAACAAAACAAAAACTGAAAAGGACCAACTTGCAATATTTATTTAGCCCTCAATATACTTTTCTACATATTACCCTCATCGCAAAATTTTATAATGAATGAGTATACCGAGTTTTCATTTCAATATGGACACAAACAATTCCTCTCACTGAAAGCAATGTGTCATTCGCAATATGTTTGAGTTTAGAACTGTAGCGACATCGAAAAACACTTAAAAATATCTCGGAGTTTAAAGAGACCCCATGACTAATGGACGAGCATTAATCCCTACCCTCCACCTACCTCTACTTAATTTAATATGACAGTCCCCTATTTTTCGAATACACTTTCATTTGTATCCATTCAAAACATTTTCTTTCCATTCAACAATATGTCAGCGCTGTGAACTTTAAACTTTTGTGATAAAAATGTTAATTTCCATTGCATAGTTCTTTTGAACGTCTTCAAAAACATCACGCTTTTGAAAATGATAAGAAGTCCATCAATTTTTTGAAGGTGGTTGACAATGTTACGTGGTGTATTTCATCAGTTCGGACTTCCATTGTCTAATATAATATAAATTGATTTGAAATCCCTGAAAAAAAAATAAAAAGATTAACCGAAAATAACAATTTTATTATTGGATTCTCTCAAATTGAGACAGTAGAAGTATAGAATAAAATTGTTATTTTCGGTTATCTTTTTAATTATTTTTTCAGGGATTTCTAATTAATTTATATTATATTAGACAAAGGAAGTCCGAACTGATGAAATAGTCCATCAATTACTCGAGCTGTCAAAACATTGTTTCTGTCAATGTTTTTGTAACTCCGAAAATGATTTAGAGTGCTTCAGAATGTAGGTACTGAATTGTGTTATATTTATGGTTGAAACAGAATTAGTCGTCAATAAAGAAAAGGAAAAGTGAATATAAATAAAAGTTGATGAGATAGTAGCACCAAGTTTCATTAATCTACTGGAATAATTATTACTTATTAGATGCCAATTCATCAAGAAACTGAAACGTTGATTTTCAGTAGAACTGTAATAATACAAAATGGACCGTGTTGGAGTGACAAAAAAATTAATATTCTTGAAAAATGTCAAGAGTTCATTATCAAAACAAATATAACGTGTTAAAATGTTGGAGATGATAATGGAATCACACATTTTATTTTTTCTGTCGACTATTTCAAATCCATCTCAGTCGAAATAGCTCAAAAACAGCCAGCAACGCAAACATTTTTACTGGAAATTTTTTTCGGAATTCTTTGGGGGAGAGTCACTGGCAGTCTAAATTTAAGTTCCCTGGGAACCAGACACGCCATCTTGAATTCAAGGGTGGACTTTTGTTTATTTGAATAACTCCTTTAGTTTCAATTTAACACAAAAAATAGGAATTACAAAAGTTGTTTTCAATTGAATTTTTTACAACTGAGTTCGCATCAATTTTTTCTAGGATCTATTATTTTTCGATTTATATCGGAAAAGACGGGGTAAATTTATTTTATTGAACAACTCGTTTATTTTCAATTTTACGAGAAAAATTGTGATGAACAAAGTTGCTTGAAATCAAGTTTCTTGCAATTTTAGTTCCAATCAATTTTTTCGTAGGATCATTATTTTTCGATTTATTCACGACAAAAAAAGGGGTAAAATCTTATCATTGTATTATCACGTTCATTTTCAACTTCACGAGAAAAATTGAGATGAGAAAGTTGTATAAAAATAAATAGGATTGTTGGTTTTCGATTTACATTCGAAATTGAAGGGGGCAATTTTCGTTTATTGAATAGCTCGTTGAATCTACATTTGACACGAAAAATTGATTTGATAGTGACGAAAACCGCTCAGAACAAGTTACTCCCGACCCTTCCGAGTTTTCGGATGTATTCGTCAACAGTCGGACGAAAACTTGGCCGAACCATCAGCTGAACGTTTCAAACAGACATTTTGAAATTTCGAAATACTTACTTTCAAAAGTCTACTAAAACAAAATGAAAGTTCATTTTTTCAATTTTGAAAGTTATAGTGTTCGAGGAATTTACCCCCCTCTTTTCCTTTACATGCGTCCCAAAAATATGAACCTTAAAAAAATCGGAAGCATAATTTTTGCAAATTACATCATCAAATTTTCAAAGGCAATCAACAAAAAACCAAAAATAATAGAAAACATCAATAATGAACACGATAATAGAATTCTTATGGTTTACCCCTACTTCTTCTTAGGTATAAATCGAAAAATAACGATCCTTCGAAAAAATTGATAGGAACCAAAATTGTAGAAAATATATTTCAATTAACTTTGTTCATTACAATTTTTCTCGTGAAATAGAAAATAAACGAGCTGAGCAATAAAAAAAATCGCCCTCTCTTTTCGGATATAAATAAAAAAATATCAATTCTAAGAAAAAAATGATGTGAAAGATATAATTGTGGGAGATTTTAGTCGTGTGAAATCGAAAATAAATAAGTTCATTTATAAAAAAAACCCACCCATAAATTCAAGATGACTGCTTAGACTGCTTAGACTGCTAGTGGGGGGGGTCACAAAGGATCCCCAAAGGAAATTTGCCAGTAAGAATTTTTGTGTTTTCAAATTCTTTTTCGACTGGGCTAACATATTTTAAGCAAGCTGTCAAATGGTGTATCACAATTGAGGTTTGTCGTGAGAAGAAGGTGGGTTTGATTCTGTTTAATTAATTCTATTTAGCTCCCCTCAATCAGCCAAACTATTTTAAGAGTTCTTTGATACTATATCCAGTCCCAAAGTTGAACCCGGATAGAAGCTTTAAAATTGTCCTCAGATATGAAGTGAATATTTGAAATGTAACAAAAAAAATTTCTGAAAATCAGTGAAAGACTGTCAATTTCGAAAAACGATATTACGAATGTTAGTTTTCAGAGCTACTTCACTGAAGTACGGAAATATCGTACCGTAGTTTTCGTTCACAAAAACCTATACGCCACTAAAACATCAAAGAAATCACAATTAACATATAACGTAACATAAATATATTACTCTAAAGTTATTCCTTCGCCCCTATTTGATTCATAACGGTTCCGAATGCCATGAGTTTCAATTCACTGATTTCATTACCTACAAAAGGAAAATTTATTAGCAGTTCAAAACTTCTTCCAAATTACATCTACAAATTTTGTGTCTGTCAAAAATATCAAGACAACATAGCATTTTACAAATAACATTTTTGGCACTCACATTATTTTATAATGAAAAAAGTATGGAAATAAACAGAAATACTAAAATATATGTGATGTTACTTGATATGAACTGGATCGACTACAAAAAACTAGGAAGAAGTAAATATTCTAATCCCACTATGTGTATGATGATAGAAGTATAATGAATAAATTATTATTTAATCAACAATCTCAATATTTTGAGCTGTTGAGACTTTATTGCTATTGAAATTGATGGCATTCGTAACCAAATTGTCAGTTTACTTCTACTGTCTTTGTTGGAAAGAATTCAGCGTAAATATCGTCATTCTCCACATTCCTCAATCAACTGCTGACAATGATTGTGATGTAGTTTAGATTTATCAGTTGGATTCTCTCAAATTGAGACAGTAGAAGTATAGAATACATCGAAGAACCATTGTCTACTACCTTTAAATACTCATTTGGAACATCGACCCGATGGGTTCTAGATATAAATTCATACATTATGAGTTATATTGTTTCCATTCTTATTAATAGGTACTGATTCTTCTAATTTGACTTCAGGTTGGCTGAATAATGTTGAGAAGTAGCGTGCCTGAAAGAAATGCATTGTGTAGTAGCATAGACATTGTTTGCAGAAAATCACAACATATGGAAAATAATTGAAAAGAACTGGCCGATACTTTATGAAAATCCATATTGGAACTGATTATTACAGTTTATTGTATGATTTTCACTATAAAGGGTTTTACAAAAACCGCGACACGTGTTCCGCTATACAATAGCTTCCTCATACATACAGTGCATTTCTTTAATGTCTCCCTTACCTTTTATTTTTTGAACGGGTCAAATCAAAAAATTAAAATTTGGGATAATGAAATTATTGGATGAATATTTTATTTTGAAGCGAAATTGACAGATGAAACTTTCAAGATGGCGACTGGGCGCCATTTGGGAAAAAAATTATATGGAAAGGGGGGTCTTGTGACACATTTTTTGAACCTCCTGACAAATGCTTCACAACCCTAGAATATGAAGTCAATACCTTCGCCTACTACAAAATGGCGGAACATTTAATAATTTCCTGAAGACAAACACATTAATATTGATATTTCTAGAAATATTCCTTTTTATCTGTCATACGGCAATTCCAACAACCCGATAAGGTTTGTTAAGTTATTTTTTGTTTATAAAAACGACAAAAAATGTCAGTACGACAATAAACATCATTGTTCAGTTAGAATATTCTCATTTAGTTTTCGGTTTTACTAGTAGAAAGGTACCACGGCAACAATGTCTAAAATGGTCAATTCTAGTCCATTGGACAAAAAAATTAAGTATGTTTATTTACGGTGCGACGCGTAACTTTCACGAGACCGAAAGGATTTTCAATGAACGTTTTCCGAATCGTCCTATCTGTAGAAAATATTTGAGGGAACTTTATCCAAATTCACAAAAAAGCCCCCAGGTCATCCGTCCATTCCGGAAGAACAGCAAGTGCAAATAATTGGTGAGATGGTAGTAAATCCTGAACAGTCTACTTATTCCGTCGCGAATGTTTGTGAGGTATCTCCTTCTACTGTGTGGAGACTTTTGAAGAGGAATAGGTATCATCCTACACTAAAATCCATACACCAATTAACTGAAGATGGCCCTGATCGAAGAACAGAATTCTGCGAAATCCTGACGGAAACCATTGCAAGGCATCCTACCTATCTCAACAATATTTGTTTTAGTGACAAATGTACATTTTTTTAAACGACAATGTTCACAGACGAAATTGCCGTTATTGGAGTGACACTAACACTCACGTTTTCCGGGAAACACAAACCCAATATCCAGAAAAAATTAACATTTGGGCAGAAATATTGGAAAACCATATTGTAGGACGTTGGATTGGCCGTCGAGATCCTACAGAATGGCCAGCCCGCTCGCCCGATTTGACAGCTTTGGACTTTTTTTATGTGGCTATTTGCAGCAAAAAGTGTACGAAAATGAACCTGCTTCAATACTGGATATATGACAGAGAATAATAAATATTTGTAGACAATTTGACATTACTGTGTTCGAAAATGTTCGGCTTGAAATATCGGATAGGCTGTTCATATGACAAGGAGTTCAAGGCAACCATTTCGAACATCTTCTGAACTGACCTCAAGCTTATTACCACATATTATGTAGTTAAATGTCAATGAAGTCAGGCAATTATTGAAAGTTCCGCCATTTTGTAGTAGTTGAAAATATTGACATTATATTCTGGAGTTGTGAAGCATTTATCAGGAGCTTCAACAAGATGTGTCACAAGACCCACCTTTCCATTTAATTTTTTTCCCAGATGGCATCCAGTCGCCATCTTGAATGTTTCACCTGTCAATTTTACTTCAAAATAAAGTATTCATGCATTAATTCCATTATCCCAAATTTCAATTTTTTGAGTTGATCCGTTCAAAAAATAAAAGGGGGGACATTAAAGAAATGTACTGTATATACGCTTGAAGAAGATATTGTATAACGAAACATGTGTCACAGTTAAGGTTCTTTTTTCAAGTTCTCAATATCTGCAATAGTTGTCGAGATAATTGTATAAAAACGAACACCTCTTTCTTGAAAAGAACATACAACTCTCAAGTATTCAATAGCGCAAGTTGACTCAAATCGTAGAAAATTCCGTGTAGAATCACGAATCGTATTACATAGCAATCATTACTTTAGATAAAGGCGAATTGAAATAATGTGAATAAACTCAGTTCTCCAGATGACAAGAGTTCTTAAACAGTGAATTTCGAGGTGTACTGAGATGAACCTCAAAAGGATGAGCAGCCACAGTTCGTCGCGTATATCTGATGTGTACCGCTTTTGGTGGAATCAAATGAGCCAAGTCACTTGAACACTTTCCGTGAAAGGATCTATGGAAGAAAGATAAATTTCCAACCTTTCTTCGATGTTCCAGTTTTCTGGTTCGGAACAGTGAAGCAGCCTCTGAAGTCCAGCGACATGATTGTGCCAAGATATATTGGTGTCCATTTTAACCCCCAACAAACTTGTCGAAGCAGAAAGCGGAATTGTCTGACCTGTCATTATCATATCTGGTTCGGAGACATTTATCTTCTTGGAGAAAACTGATGCCTGGGTTTTTGTGGCACTGAATTGAACCTGGTTACCCCAATTCGAAATCACTACTAGTTACTCATTAATATATCTTGCTGCCGGTGAAGATGTGCCTCCGTAGCCGATGTTCTGGAATCCAAATAGAATGCGGAGAAAAATGTGCTGTCGTCAGCAAAGCAATATATTGGATTCTTGTTTTTTTTTTCAATAAGTCGTTGATTTACAATAAAAAGAGGGTTGGAGACAATGTGGATCCCTGGGGAACACCAGCGTTGAAGGTGAAAGTATTCGAGAAATATACATCGACGGCCACTTGCAGGGAATGTTCTTTCAAGAATCGGGAGAGCCATACACATAAATGATCCTACAAGCCATAGCATCGAAGTTTGGCCAGCGAACCCTCATGTCACACACAGTCAAAAGCCTTAGAAATATCAAGGGCAAAGATGACGCTTGGGATCTAGCATCAACCATTTATGAAGGATTTCGTTAAAGACGTTGTGTAACAATACCCAAGATTTAAATCAGCATGCTCCTTATCATCATTGAAAAATGGTACCTACCTCACTTTTCTGAAATAACTGCCAAAGAAATTTCAATTCTGATAAATGGCGAATGAGCCAGTTATAAACGTCTGAACAGATTTGAAAATATTGGGTTGTGTCAAAAGTTTTGTCCGTTTTAATGTCGAGTGTTTTTGTACCTCTATATCTCAATGAATGACAATTCTATTGTCTCGTCGTATATACTGATGGATACAAAATTTTGTACTCTATACATTAATGCTGACCCATCACAAACGGTGCCTGGGATGGCGGAAGAACTAAACGTCAGCTCCCATGCGGTATACAATGCTTTAAAACGTATTAGAAAGGTCAAAAACTCCGAAAAGTGTGTGCCCCACGATTTGAACGATCGGAAAAATCTGTCACGTTTCGATGTCTNAGCCCAGTCACACAGGAGCGCCGACGATAAAACCCGTGTTGAAAATTTGTTAGGCGATTTTTTGCCATGAAATAAAGTTCGTCTGTTATTATTTCCTCGAGTAGTTTCCCAAATATACATAGAAGCGATATCCCTCTATAATTTTCAATCACACTCTGGTTTCCACTTTTATATACTGGAACCATATTGGCTAATTTACAATTTTTAGGAAATATTTCCGTTTTCAGTGAGTGATTGAAAATTATATACAATGGCTGTTCTTTGCTTTTTTGGATCGGATAGTCACGTGTGATGAAGAGTGAATCCTCTACAACTGGAGACGTTCAGGACTGTGGTTAGACCGATGAGCTAACCAGGCACTTTACAAAAGCGAAAACCTACCAAACCTACGAAAAAAAGAACACCCTCCGAAAATTAAACGAATTTGGCGTCGAAGTTATGCCTCACCCACCATATTTCCGGTCAAACACCACAGTAGAGAATTGTTGTGACGAAATGTACCGGAAATTTCGTTAGCAGCAGTCAGCACTGGTCAACAGAAGAGGTCCGATAACATGTACGAGTACGTTATTGGGCCAGAATTAAAAAATAAGAAATATTCAACCAATAACAATGTATGAAAACTGATTGACGAAGATAGTAATGAAAAAGAATAAGTTATGAAGGATAGAAAAGGTGAGGACGTCGTTGACAAACAAATGTAAAGAATAGATGAATAGGAAAATTCTATTACAATATCTGAAAGGGATTGGAGTCATAAGGAGATCCTGAAAAATTAACTGGTTATATTACAGTACTAAATTCATAATCAGCATGATCGGTGAAGGAATTCTATACAAAATTTGTTTTCCCAATAAAAAAATACACGATTGAAAACTTTGAAGAAACTTCAAAATAATTCTCTGAGACTGATAACGGGAAGTTTCAGAACGAGTCCTGTAATATCACTCTGCTGTGAGACTGATTTCCCTCCACTTGAACTTCGAAGAACGAGACGAGATGTCTTGCAAACTATGCTGTGAAAATATACTATCAACCTTACCACCCGAATTATGATATCTTTCTCAATGACAAAATCCATAATTTATTCCTACAAAAACCAACGGCAATCCGACCAACAGGTACACGCATAAGAGAGCAACATATTATCCCAGATTCGAAAGTTTTCACGCTCGCTTTCCCAGAGTTCCCTCCATGGAAACTAGCTGATATACATTGCAATGTTTCGGGAAATGAAATGAAAAAGTCATAATTGAACTCACAATAACACAAACTGAACTATTACAATAACATCAGTAAATTTCCGAACTACTGCAAAATATATACTGATGGATCAAAGACCGAGTATGGGGTGGGCTGTGCATTCCTTGTAGATGGACACCTCCATAGCTGGTCGATGCACTCAATGACCAGCGTATACACAGCAGAATTATACGATATATACCAATTTTCATTATTCTGCGAATTCGCACCAAACGAAACTCATTTTCTAATTTGTACCGACTCGCTGAGTTCCATAAGATCATTTCAAAATAAATTCACTCTTGACCCCCTTGTGAGGTTTATACTTGAAAAAGTTGTAGCACGTAGGGTTATGGATCATTTGGAATCAAATAGGCTGTTATGTATGTCTCAGCATGGTTTCAGGAAAAATAAATCTATAGAAACAGCTTCCTATCATCTTCTGAATTATATTTACACAGAGATTGATAAAAAAAATTATGTGATCTCACTATTTTTCGATCTATCAAAAGCGTTTGATACAGTATGCGCGGAATTTCTCATAAAAAACTGTCATTGTTCGGGTTTCCACGAAATATAATAAATTGGATACAATCCTATATGACAAACAGAGAAATGGTTGTGATCTGCAATGGAGTTACATCTGAGTCAAAGACGGTAAAACTCGGGGTCCCACACGGCTCTGTTCTAGGACCTCTAGTGTTTCTTCTCTATGTTAATGATCTTCCTCAACATATAAAGGGAGGCTACGTCACAATGTTTGCTGATGATACAACGATAACCAGAGCAGGCAATAATGCTGAGCAACTCATCAGCAAATCTGAACATATTATTGATCAGTTCAGTACCTGGTGCCAAAGAAATAAGCTCATTCTAAATACTTCTAAATCGATCAGTGTTAACTTTCACTTCAGAAGAAATATTCCAATTGGTCGACACTCTAGTTATGACATTAAAACTTCTGAAGAAATGAAATTTTTAGGGACGTTCCTAGACGCCAATCTAAATTGGGAAAGGCAGGTGGACTATATATGTGCTAAGTTAAATAGAGCATATTATGCCATGAAACAGCTGAAATCCTGTTTGGATGAAACTGCCTTACTCAGCATATATTATGCCATGGCCTACCCTCATATAAGTCTTAATATTATGGCTTGGGGCAGAGCAAGGGATTTTTCCAGAGTCTTCATAGCNTGACGGGTGTTACTTTATTTCACAATAGACAGTGTCGCTTCCTTCGCCTTTCCTACGCAGACTAACTCGCAATCGCGCCGCTAGCCTTTTTATATGCAATTATTACTGCCATCTCGAGGTGATCGGAATACACTAGCTAGAACCAGAACTTTCTCGATCCAACGCGGTAATTCCAAATATTTAATTACGCCTAACACCACCTAGCGGGTAGCTGAAAAAGATAGTACATAGTACCACTACTCGCCACTAGATGTCGTTAAGTGTAACAATATACAATAATTGAAATGCAAAAAAGCGTAAGTTTGCTTAGTTCACGCACTTTGCGACTATCCTAGTCTAGAAATATAGTTAAGAGCAGAAATTGGCCCTTGGAATAAACTGAAAAAATCATTATGGCCGAAGGCTTCAAAGTTTGGAGGCCCTGTTCTAGATGAACCTAACTTTTCGTTGTCTTATGATGCATTAAAATTTAGGTATAAACGATACTTATTCAGTCAACAATAGTTTGTTGCCAGTACCATTCGACTATGATTATGAAATCTTACTTATCAACCATGTGTGGAGAACAAAATATTTATTTAGATTTCGAAAATGTATATGTATTCATTGGCTTTTCAAGGGAACTATACCTACTATGGAAGAATTGGCTGCAGGTTCTTCTTTTGTTTACCTTCATTAGATGTTTTTGCTATTGAAAAATTACTCTGTATTACTTTATATATTGGTGAATGATAAATGCATTATTATTATTACTTTCGAAAAAAAGTCGAACTTACTGTTATTACAGCTACAAGAGCCCCTAGGCCCAGTCCACAGAGCACGTCACTCCAGTGATGTTTATAGTCAGAAACTCTGGTCATTGCTGTGAAAACTGCCCAAAGCACAGCCAGGAACTGAAGAGTATGCTTCAACAATTTTGAGGCATCCCATGTCATCCTCTTTTGCAAATATATCTGAAATTGAAAAAAAAACTTGTCACATTTTTGTTTCGCAGACTCAGATCGTAATTTTCAGAGGCCAATGGATGGAAAAGCACTTTTCCCAAATAATAAGTTTGTCGAGAGCGTCGAGAAGAGTGATTTTTTGGATTTATTCTACGCCGGAGATTCCAGTTTTACTCTTTATCAATGAAGAGGCTACATGAAGCTCACTTAGTGGTGTCTATTTGACAGTTTTAGACTTGGAGACAACTTTTCTAACTTCTTTGAATCCTTCATCCAAAATTCGTTAAATTCTTTCAAAAAGGGATATACCTTCACCTCCCAATCTTTAGCAATAAAAATAAATACTTTTTGCTTTTTTCTATTAGTAACTCATGACGATTGTTTGAATATCACAATGCATTCTGTGTCATATTTATTAAAAACTTGAAATTTATATACAGTACGATGCAAATGTATGGAATAAATTCGATATTCACAAAAGGAGCGTCTTTAGGAAGAAATCCAAAAACAGGTCAACTTTAATTTTTGACGGCCCATCTCATGATATTCATATGAAAGACGTTTCGTCACCAGTGTTGGCGTGATGACGTAATCGACAATTTTTAGATTTGAAAATATTGGGTTGTGTCAAAAGTTTTGTCCGTTTTAATGTCTCTATACATTAATGCTGACCTAACACCTAATTTGACTTCAGGTTGGCTGAATAATGTTGAGAAGTAGCGTGCCTGAAAGAAATGCATTGTGTAGTAGCATAGACATTGTTTGCAGAAAATCACAACATATGGAAAATAATTGAAAAGAACTGGCCGATACTTTATAAAAATCCATATTGGAACGGATTATAACAGTTTATTGTATGATTTTCACTATAAAGGGTTTTACAAAAACCGCGACACGTGTTTCGCTATACAATAGCTTCCTCAAGCGTAAACATTTCGTTGTGACATTAAATAAATGTACTGTATATACGCTTGAAGAAGATATTGTATAACGAAACAAGTGTCGCTGTTTTTGTAAAACCCTTTATAGTGAGAGTCATACAATAAACTGTATTAGTTTTAATATGAAAAATAGTCAAAAATAAGGACATTGATGGACACTTGAAGGAAATGAGAAAACTGAAAAACCATAGACAAAATAATATAGTTAGTTAACACTCAACACAAAATGGAAAGCCTCAATAATAATATAAATTCATTCAGGATATTTTATAATATATACATAGGAAATAACAAACAAACGAAATAAACTGGTAATAACCTTGAAAAGTGAAACTTTTGCCAAGGTAAGTCATAAAAAAGGATACATATTTATGAATACAGTCTCACATATATTCAAATACAAAGTATTTACTAGGGGTAAATCAAAAAGTAAATATTTGTAATGAAGACAAAAAAACTAACAAATGAATACATACATTTACAATATATGCTTAGATAACAATATATGAATTAAATAAAATAATTCAGAAATGTAGTGGATGATAATGATTTATTGAAATTCATTACATAATGTGTGAAGTCCATATTATTCATTCTTTAGTTTTATTTTTATATGTTGAAAAATATTTAATTTTTTTTTTTATATATGTTTTTGGATTTCTTCCGAAAGACGCTCATTTTGTAAATATCGAATTTGTTCCATACATTTGCATCGTACTGTATGATAGAATTGGACGATACTTGAGAAAAATTTGTTGAATGTATTTGATAATACTTCTTTTGTGACTAGGAGCAAATGATTATTATACAATTGGGTTGGAAATTTTTTTCAAAATAATTTTCAGACGTCCTACGTAATCATTGGTATGATTGGTCGACTTAAAAACTATAGTTTCTGATGAGAAACAACAAAAAATATGAATTTGGAATCCAAAGAAAACATTTTTCCCATATCAGTACAAAACATTGTCTCACCTATACTGATGTTGCCAACTTGTTAGCGAAACACGCGTCAAGGGACTGTGTTTTGTTCTGGTGGGTGAAAAGTGTTTTTTTCAGCTATAATATCCCAAGGACATTGATAACTAACGAAATAATTTTATCACAGTTTTATATCAGTGTAATGATGGTTTCATTGGTTATTTCGACACACATGACTAGAAATAGACAAATTTGATAGGATAATTTTTTTGGCAAAAAAATTTCAGATTAATTTTACGTTAGAGGTTCCACTTCCAATACTCAATGTAAGTCATAGAAAAAAATACAGTATTCTTAATTTCTTGAATGATTTTGACGTTGACTTTTAACAAATGACATTTTTGGTTCGTTGAATATTACTCTGAGATTTTCCAATAATCAATTTTTTGAATCTCACAGTAAAATATTACATATGTTCGTTATTCATTTTTCGAAATATGATTTTCATAGTTTATTTCATTAGTTTGGACTTTCATTGTCTAATCATATATATAAAAATGGATATTTGTTGGTTGGTTGGTTGGTAAGTGATAAACTTCTACATCGCTCAACCGATCGTGATGAAACTTGACATGTATAGGTAATTTTTCATAGAGAAG
>NW_019290439.1:0-134867 GCF_000500325.1 Leptinotarsa decemlineata
AATTTATTTCACAAAACATTTTTGTAATTTTTAATAGACTAGTTCGAATTTTCTGTGCTCTCTGTATATGAGAGTGTGGGTATTCAGAAAAGTACAATAAAACGATGACTGTTCATTAGTGACAAATATGCAGCTGTGGAGATCAATTCGAAAGGTAATCCGGATGAAGCCTTATGATATGATATATATCGTATAATAATGATGATAATATAATTGAAATATGCTTTTGCAGTTTCTCAGACCTCAAAGCGGAACCTTGCGGAATACCCAATTCGAGATAGGTGTGATTTGTGTGAGAGTTAAACGAAGTACAATATGTGCATTTGTATGACAAAAAGGTACTGACCTAAGCTCGTTTACAAATTTATTTCTTGCATTATAAAATGTTTCTGAAGGACTGGGTGACTTATTTCTACGGAATTACTCCAGAAACATTCTTCCTATTATATTTATGAGCTCCACATCTCCATAAAAATTCTGAACGCGTCATATTAGGTGAACTAATGAGCCATACTAAGGGACCACGTTTGAGAGGAAGTCAATTTTGCTGTAACGTAGTATCATTTAGAATGTCAATTGATTTTGTCAATATACCTAGCGTCTACCTAACGGTAATTAGGTAGACGTGATTCCTCAGAAGAGCCCACTTTATCACTTGATACGACTCATCTAGATGCCTTTAGGGGTATACGTAACATCTAAAGTGAACAATGGCAATTTATTTGAAATAAGGAAAAAAATGTTGAAAAATGAATTTGTAAAAATACTTCATTATCAGGATACCAATTTCCAAAAATGTCGGATGGAAATTTGAAATTGCTATTGAAAGAGATATCATCCTTTTCTTTTGGAGAAATAAGTTAATGAGTCATCAAACACCATTTTGTAATTAGCAAATTACGAACTCAGTATCTTGTCCCGTTCAGAAGTTGAGAGAAGGAGACTACTAGATGGACTAAAAGGTTCGTAGGCTAAGACACAGATGGCGCTAATAATATTAAATTCATTCGATTATCAATTAACCCTAACCTACAAAAGACACGTGGTCAAATTTGACAGCTGTTGGACTATCAATTTGTGGAATAGAATATTTTGAGTGAAGGAACTTCTGTTATTTTGAAGGAAATAGATGTGTTAAATCAGCATTGCTTCTTGGCGAAAAAAAACTCTTTAAATCAAGGTTTGGCTTGATGAACATTATTCGGATTTTGCACCAGAAGCGGTTTGCTAAGTTTTAACGAGGTAAAATGAGCACCGATGACGATGTACTCAATAGACGCCCCAAAGAGGTTGTTACCGACGACCGACGGTAACAAAAAAAAGTCCACAAAATAACTTTGAACGATCACGAAGAGAAGTTGATCAGTGTAGCTGAGGCTCTGAAGATATCAAAAGAACGTATTGGATATATCGTGCATGAATATTTGGGTATGCGTAAGCTCTGTTCAAAGTGGGTACCGCGCTAGCTCACAATCGAGCAAAACAACAACGATTTGATGATTCTGATCAATGTTTAAAGCTGTTCTACCTCAAAAAACCCAAATTGATACATCGATATATGACAATGGATGAAACATTACTTAATTATTTCCCACCAGAATCAAAACGATAGTTCATTCGAATGGACTGCACGTGGTGAACCGATCCCAAATCGGCAACGAATTCGCAGAAAAACGGGTCCATTTGAAGGAGAAGAGAGTGATGTTCCATCAAGACAATGTACCGTGTCACAAATCAATGAAAACGATGGCAAAATCGTATGAAGTGGCCTTCGAATTGCTTCTGCATCCACCGTATTCTCCAGATCTGGCACCCACCGATTTTTTTCTGGTCTCAGAGTTAATCGTCGAATCATAGACTATAAAAATTGATTCAAAAATTATGTGACCGCTATAATATTTATATCGCCCTCGAAGGCATTTGAAGTATTGAATAATTAAAGAAAATTTCATAAAAAAACTATGTTAGCCTACAAACTTTTCAGCCCAATTGTTATTTACGTCGGTACTGTATAGTATCTTGTTATTTCAATAATATAGGTTGATGTATTGAACGGCGCAAGAGGTAGAACTAAAGCAATATGTTAGTGAAACTAAAACTTCAGTACCACTTCGGTGTCATTTCCTAGGTCTTGTACGTCAACTATGACTAATTTTCTATAAAAATATGCCAAAAGGAACCAAAAAAGTGAAAGAACACATATGGTTGTTCGGCCCTGGAAGGAGGTTTTGTATTCTATAATATTGAATGCGGAAGGCCATTAGATATACACATTTCATACATTCAGAATGAGTTGAATATTAATCTATTTCAGGGGTCTCCAAACTTCGAAGCCTTCGGGTCATAATGAGTTTTTCAGTTTGTTCCAAGGGCCATTTTCTGCCCTTAACTATATTTCTAGACTAGGATAGTCGCAAAGTGCGTGACCTAAGCAAACTCACGCTTTTTTTGCATTTCAATTATTATTGTGTATTGTGACACTTAACGACATCTAGTGGCGAGTAGTGGTACTATGTACTATCTTTTTCAGCTACCCGCTAGGTGGCATTAGGCGTAATTAAATATTTGGAATTACCGCGTTGGTTCAAGAAAGTTCTGGTTCTTGCTAGTGTATTCCGATCACCTCGAGATGGCAGTAATAATTGCATATAAAAAGGCTAGCGGCGCAACTGCGAGTTAATCTGCGTAGGAAAGGCGGAGGAAGGGAAACTGTCAATTGTGAAATGAAGTAACACCCGTCAATAAAAATATTTTGATTTGACTTATTGTTTTTATGTGTGATTTGTTAGTATGGAAAAGAAGCGAAAAATCGACAGTGAATGCAGAACGTTCCAAGAAAAATGGAACTTTCAGTATTTTGTGATTGATTCCAGTAATATGGCGCTATGTTTAATTTGTAATGAAACCATAGCTGATCTCAAAGACTATAACATTAAACAACTTGTGTGAGAAAACGTTTTCCAAGATGAAGTACACAAAGAATGTTTACAGATCTCAATTAACCGATGAGCATCTTAAATCTCTTTTGATAATTGGTACAAGTAAAATTGATTCACAATTACAAAGTATTGTCGGTGGAAAATCACAATTACATAAATCTCATTAGTGTTTTTGTTTTACTGTGATTTATTTCAATTATTTGTTAGTTATTGATATGCTTAAACTTAGATACTTTAGTTAAGTTTTCTTTGTCATCATTTCTGTCGTTAAGTTTCACCTTGCAAGTAAATTAAACTGAGTAATTATCATTCTGTGTTTTCTTCTTCAACTTACCACAGCAATAGTAACAACAATTAGATAATCATTGGCTGTCGCGGGCCGGATTGATGACACTGGCGGGCTGGATTTGGCCCGCGGGCCGTAGTTTGGAGACCCCTGATCTATATAATTGAATAAAACTGACAGATACTTGATGAAAATCCATATCAAAATTAACTAACAATCTTCATTGTATGATTTTCACTATACAAGATTTTTCAAAAACAGCGACACGTGTTTCGCTATACAATAGCTTTTTCGAGCATAAAATAAAAGTTACTTCCTGATTACAACTATTTTATACACTAAAATAGGAATACAAATAGGTAATATGTTAGATAATATGTTATAGTATAAAATAGTTGTAATTTAATTACTTTTATTTTATACTAGAGAAACCTATTGCATAGTGAAACACGTGTCACGGTTTTTGTAAAACCCTTTATAGTGAAAATCATACAATAAAGTGTATCAGTTAGTTTTAATCCGTATAGATAAATTCATATTAAATTGACAGTCGTCATATATCACGTGAATTGCCCTCGTCACAGATACATTTCAATGATAAGTGTGACGTTGAAAGTCGAAAATGTCGTCAACTTTAGAATGTCAAAACATCCGGAAGAAAATGCCGAATATCTTCTGAGTGAGTTGACCGATGATATATCTTCAGATGATGAAGTCGAATCAACTTCGGCATATTCGATTGACAAAACGAAAAAAACGTACCAAAATTGTTCTAAAATAGATGAGGAGGAGAACGGAATCAAGAATGATATCATGAAGATAAGAAATGAAGTCGAAGAAATTAAGAATGAAATAATTTCCAAAAATAAGGAACAATTGTTGCCTGACGCGAAGAGACTGGAAGAAATGCTCATTCAAAAAACACTCTTGTTAGATAAAATTGACGTAAAATCACTGGAATCTATAAGAGAATTGAGGAAAAACACTATTTTATATATTCAGGAATGCTTCGAATTAATGGATTCAAAATTAATGTGAAAGGAAAAATACATGGTCAATTCTATTCAGTGATATTATTTTCAATAGTTTTCTTGTTCAGTTTATCAAATAATTGGTAAATATATTTTATAACTTCTCTACGTTTTGCTCTCAACGTGGCACTGTGTTCTACTCTCAGTCTGTCCAGTTTCAGCACGATTCTCGTAAGACTTTCTTCGATAAAGTAATGCTGTTGGCTACCCTCAACATCATTGAAATTTTCTAAATGCTTATCAAACTCCTTAGCGTTATTGAAAAGCTCATCTATTTCGTTTATAACTTTCTTTATTTCTTCGTCATTTTCACTCGAATCAGGCAATTCTTCAGGTTTCGAAGCAGGTCTAGGACTCCCAATTCTAGCTTCAGTTTTAGATGTTTTGGAATCATTTTGTTTCTTTCTCGGGCGTGGAAAATGTTCTTTATTGTATGAAACAGAATCTCCTGTGTAAATGTAGGAAACAGGATATTGTTCAGGAGCCCGTGTAGGTTCGTGGATTTGTATTTCACCTTGTTCTGATTGGTATTGTATACATCTTGTCCGTCGTACAGTTCGATTCAGTAACCATTCGACTGAAAATGAATTGTTGGATTTGAATTCTCTTATAACATAACAGTCTAATTTTTTGATTTTTCATTGCTCGACTAGTTAATATAACTGATATCCTAGCATTGCTTGTAAATAGTACCTAATATTTGTACAAGAATAATATGGCTACAATTATAAACAACTAATAATAAACACATAAACTGAAGAGGAATAAATACTTGCTAATATAGTTCATTACGATTTGTAACACGTAAACGAAACCGTTTACGTGTTACAAGGAGCTATTGTATAGCGAAATACATATCGTGGTTCATAAAGACTACTATAGTGAAAATCACAATGAACTATACTGCTTAGTTTTGTTATGAATTTTGATCAGGTATCGGCTAGTTTGATTTTTTTAAATGAAATGCATCTTCTTATGACAACTATAAAAAATATTCAACAAAATAGTCAAAAAGCAGATATGGTGGTACATTCAAAATTATAGTGAAATATTTCGACGAGTATAGTTTATGAGAGGGTATATCCACCCCATTTGTATGTTAAGGAGGTTGCGTTAATGACCATGTAGACTTGTCCACCTTCCTGGAAAGGACAGGATGGACAACTCCTTGGGAGGATGTACAAATGATCACATGTGACCTTAGTGCTGTGGGCCTACTCATCCTCCCTACTCAACAGATACTGAGAGACAGATCCACCCTATTTCAGAATGAGGCTAATAAAAAACATATTCCAACTTTCGTTAGCATTTTTTCAGGTTCACAAAAGGCTTTTGATAACAAAAGCTTTTCTTCGAGTTCTTGAAAAAAATTGGAAAAAGTGGTTTGCAACTGAATCTATTTGAGAATTGCTTTGAATAACATACTACTCTGTTCAAATATGAAGTGAATTTTTATTTTATCAAAAAATATTTATCAATTCATCAATTCCTATTTTCCCCTCCTCAGATGCAATACACTTGTGCTAGTGTTTTTTCCAATCCTCGAAGCAGTTCTAACGTGTTAGGAATCACACGTTAAAAGGTAAGACCTCGTTAGTCCTCAGCACAAGTTCCTCAACTTCTGAGAGTTGTCGTTCGTATGGGGGCTACAGCTGATTAACGGAAAAACAGATTTCAAACAGATTTTTTTTAACAGAGATTCAGTTTTTATCTCCTCACTCGTCGCGAAACACCGTCCTTTCATTGGTCTCTTCAATCTTAGGAATGTTAAAAAGTCGCAGGAGGGCAAATCTGGTGAATACGGTGGCTGAGGCATAATTATGGTGTTGATTTTATCCGAAAAATTACGAACAAGCAATGACGGTGTTGTTTTTGGGCAAAACATTACGAAAAATTGATGAAAAGTGGGCAGGTGCATTGTCATGATGCGAAAGTCATGTACATCTGTACTTCTTGTGAATTTCTTTCACTTAAGGAATCATTTCATTGGTTTTTTTTCTAGGGATTATAGTATTTCATTGCCATAGTAATCAGATTTATTTTCACTGCTTGTAACTATTTTCGGAAAATATCCTTTATGAATCGTTTGATGATTTTTTGCTTTTTGTCTTCAATGTTATTATTAGTCCTTTTGACAAGTTATCAGAAATTTGCTCTCTGCTAGGACTGTTTATGTTTTCATCATTACAATATTATATCAGAAGCAGATACCATGTAGCACAATCGACTTTAATTTTTTTATTTTCTGGATTTTGATTGATATTTGGTTATTTTATCAGGTAACTTCTTGGGTTGATTTGAATTTTTATTGAGTGACTGAAGAAAAAAATCGGATGTGGTGGTACATTTAAAATTATAGTGATTTTTTTTACGAGTATGGTTTATAAAAGGGTATTTCCACCCCATTTCAGAATAAGACTAATAAAAAAAATATTCCAACTTTTGTCAGTATTTTTTTATATTCACGAAAGGATTTTAATAACATCTGTTTTTCACTTCTCTTTATAAAATACTTTGTATTTTCAACTGAGTTGTCATTTTGGTGTGTATTCTCACAATATTCTCAAAGACTTCTGGAAGCTTCCGTTTGACGATTTATTATTTGATTTTGCACAAACTGTTACAGTCTCTTCACTGAACAATAGTAATAGCCAAATCATTTTGAAATATACTCATGAATGAAACTTTTTATCAAATTAAGTACTTACAACACATATCAGCAGTATTCAAAAGACCTGGAAAAGAGAAACTATGAATAATTTTGGAAGAAATGTTATTGAGAAAATAAGATATACAAAAGTTTCCTCAAGGATTGATCAAACATTCATTTAAACTATTTCACAATGGATTATCTTGAATACTGTATTATACTGGACTGTAAGAAACAAATGTTAGAATTCGAAAATGTCTGAAATAGTTTTCAATAGAAAAATTGGCAAAAGGTTCTGAAAGACCTACTGTAACCCTTCAACCCAATAAATACAATTCAATAAATATTCAATTTCCTTGCAAAATGAATATACCGTGTAACTACATACTTTTTCTCCGATTGTGAGGAAAAGTAACCTAGAAAAGAAAAGTGTTATATGATTCACATCAGTTGAATCTAATTTATTCTGAAAGACGAATACATTTTTTCGAAATATCAAAAAAGTTTTTTTTTCGCGTTCGGAAATTAATATATCTCCAGAACAAATATCATGAAATTATAAAACAACAATAAAAATAAATTGGCGCTCCGGGGCGACTTCATTGATTCCAGTGGCGCATTTGCATATTCAACTGCAGGAAAACCCGGAAAAACCTGCAGCACCACGTCATCTGAAGTTTCAAAAACTACACCTGACGATTTGATCTCCATATACTTTATTTGAAAAATATAGCACAACATGTTTCGCTAAAACATTAACTTTTTCAAGTAATCACTTGAAATAACTGGATTTCAAAGAGCTCCTACCCGTCTTCAAGACAGATATGGATAGTAGCGAAATTGCAATGAAACACATTTTAATACATCCAATGTTTCAGAAGTCAATCAACAACTTTGACATATTCCATATTTCCAAACTCTATAGACAGCTGTCAAGAACGTTCCAAAATGAAGTGAACCAGACAGAAAAACTGCAAGTACTCTTAGATTTTTCAAATTCTGAAAACAGAGGGAGATGTTAGCTTTCCGATGTTTAAGATAAGTAATAAAGTTCGAAATAGATGAACACTTCCATCTAGCAGACCACTATTATAATATTCATGCAGTCATTGTTCACTGTTCTGGCGTTGAATTGGGTCATTATTACGCCTTGGTCAAAGACGAAACGGACTGGTTTAAGCTTGACGATAGTCATGACACGAAGTGTTCTGGCGATGTATTTAATTTATTGGAGCCTCTGGAGACACTACATTTTGTATCATGAGAGAGAGGATATTGAGAAAGAGGATATTGGCAGATCAAGATCTTCAGATGATGGGGTGCTGCAGGTTTTTCCACGACAAGTTTCTGGTGGATAGAACATTTTTTGTGTGAAAAATATTTTCAGTTTACGCAGTAACTTATCGGTGTGAACTAAAAATTTGCCATATTAACACCTGTATAAAGTTTTCGCTTGAATTTACGCAGTTACTTCCATCAAGAAGTCTTCTTGGTTCTTCAAATTTTGTCTCTAATCGAGTTTCGTTTGCCTGGTTCTGATGATGTCCAACAGGCTGAAACAGCTGTCTACTGGCAGCTCTCAAATTGAAATTGAATTGTATTGAAGCGTATGGTGATTTGAATTTAACTATTATGCCCTCTTCTTACATTTCTTCCATTTTGTTATCAATTCACATTCGTACAGTAGAATACCATCTACCACGGTTGGTGATCGTTTCTTTCCTGAATAATCAACCGTAGAAAGGAAATGTTTCAAAACATAGTCCTATCGACTCTTTCACTTTCAGTTCGTGAAGTCAGCTTTAATTCTTGACCACTACAGTTGGAATTCACAAATAATTTCCGTCAACTTTTAATATTGCCTTTGACTTGAACAAGCACATCGTGACTCCTCCCTGAACTTCTGATGGATAAGTTAACATCCATTTTTAAAAAACTTTATTTGCATACTCAGCTTTTCATCTGATGAATCTATATTCGATCTTGTATCAAATACAGCTTTCACTTCAAATTATTAAATTAAACTGTTTCACCGTTTCCTACAAATTCTGTCGAATAAATAATTGGTATACATTTCAACTTCATTAATTTGTTCATCTAAATCACAATCATTATTATAAGACCTCCCATTCTTTTAGTTTTTTGAATTCTTCGACCTGTTCTTTCCTGGTGTTGTTGTAAACTTATTTCAAATTGATCCGGAAGAAAAGTTTGGGCTTTCTACTTTATACAAAGAATGTGGGAATATTCCAAAGAAAGAAAGAAACCGATCAATTTCAAAATGAACTCTACACAGAAAAGTGTACTTTATACAAAAAAGTGACTTTCAAACATTTTTTTCCAATAATTTATTTTATTATTCATTTCTCTCGATTCAGGATTATTTTTGCAATTTCTCTTTTCAAATATTTCAACAAATTATTCAAATCCTCATTATCATTTATTATTTTATTCCCCAATTGATTTTGAATATGAACGGTAAACTGAAAATAATTGAACCACAAATTCTCATCGGCCCAATTAAGTGATCTTTATTTTTTGTAAAGAAATCCACCATAGGTTTTTTTGGAAATTAATTTTTTTTTCAATCCGTCGTCGTATTCTCATAAAAAAAATTTTGAGCAACTTGTTTTCTATTCTATCCAAATATTCTGACTATGGGACTTGCGAATGCATCTGTCTTCATACTATGTTAGTGCAATACCTTGAAGATTGAAGTGTGAAGTGTCATTTATTTCAACTATACTTGTTTAAATAGCACATAATTCATAAGATTTCATTCAAGCATTGTGATGTTAATTTGTTCCTGCAAAAAACTTAATTTTCATTGGTTCTGGGACTCTGCTGGTTGCATCCACATTGACATGAGATCATCAAGTTCAGTTTTTACAATGGAAGTGCATTTTGATCACCTACATTTGGAATTTTCTTTCCATAATAATTGACCTAAACGATTTCAGGAGTTTCATTTCTGATCAACTGCAATATTGAGATAATCCTTCAGTTACTATATTTCCTTCTTCTATATACAGGTATTCTACTTTTTTATTTACCTCATCAACAATCAATTCCTAGGATATCTCAAAATTCTTCATACGAAATACAGGGTGTTTATTAAACATGCGGCAAAAATTTAAAGAATTATTTTATGGGCTATTCTGAGGATATTTTGTCCTTTTATGATTTTTGATATGGTGCTTTGTTTTGAAGATACGGACCGAAAAAGAATTTCAACAATAACAATTTATTTCCAAAAATTACATGTAATGTTTCTTAATCTACAAGAACTGTTGAAAATAACTACCCTTCGCTCGGATACTAGAATCCAATATTCTCCTTATCCACTCCCAAAGTATCGTTTCCGATTGCGTTACACTCAGCAAATTGAATGTCTGCAACCGTTCGTAGTAATCGGAATGTTGTTGATAGGTACCAATGGAATTGTTAGATTTTTCATTGCTTGGTAGGTCTAGTGTAGTACGCTACAGTTTTATTTCGGCTACGGTAATAATTTTAAAATTACCAAAATTGTTATTGTTGAAATTTTTTTCGTCCCGTATTTTCGACACAAAGCGCTCTATCAAAAATCATCGAAGAATAGTCCAAGGAATAGTCCGTTAATTTTTGCCGTATGTTTGATAAACACCCTGTATCACCATATGGTAATGTAACTACAACCAATAGTCAAGAAAGGGGCATAAAATATAAAAATCGGGTATCTATATATAACAATAAGAAAGTGTCTCACCTCATTCAATAACATCCACATATTTTCAAGCACAACGTATGAATCCTTTATCGGTTTGATAAACGTTTATCAACACAATTTATCATTGTTTACTCATACAGGCAGTCGAAGTAAATCAGTACAGTTTTCGTATTAGTTCAAGGTCTGGTGACAAAAACTGCAAAAGATTTGTAATGGAATATTCCAATATCATATGAGTATCGAAGTTGTACATTGTATATGAGTCAGCACCTACACCTGGTCAGATAGTGGAGCAACCGGCAGCAATGTGCTTTTATGTACGAGGTCTGTTCAAAAAATAAGGTGAATTTCCAAATTTTGCGAGCTACGTACATTCTATTGGCGATTTTTTTGAAGTGATAATTTCTTATAGGAGAGTGAACCGCTTCGTTACCTAATGCGTTACAGCCCCAGTCTGTCTCTTACGCAAATGTCAACGGAACGCAGGCTCCTCCTCTCTCGTTGAATAGACGCTCAGTATTTAGTGTGCGGTAGACATATACTCTTGACAGTATTACACAAATCTAACCAGCAAGCACGTGATATTCTTTAATTATGTGAAATGTGACTTAAACATTATGATACTAATTTTGTGTACATTATTAGTATCATTATTCAATCCTACAAAAGTAACAATAAGCTCATGATGAGTATAATATATGTACATACACAAAATAATCAATAAAAGATTATATTAACAAATAACTTTTCCTCACACACAATAATAATAATAATGATAATAATACGTTTTTGTTCACCATAAAAGTAGAATTGGAATCAACAAAAAGAGGAAAATGAAAACAATTTTCAGTATAAACGTGAATAGCTGGAGTATCAGTCAAGGCTGTTTTTCAACTCAACCTGGAAATAGCAATAATTAAACAATAACAAAGAAGTCGAGTTAACAGTGATATCGTCATGATGAGATCAGAAAATGTAAGCAACCGCTGTAGAAAATTCTTTTTCGTAATACCAAGGTCGGGAACGGACAGGAGACTAGACAGTTGAATAGGACTCTAGTCTTTTTTTTTGAGTTTTTCATTGTATAAGAGGAAGTTGTAATGTTTAGGTGCAAACAGATTTTGAACAGATTATACGTAAAGTAGCGGGTGAAAATGAAAGATTTGTGTCTGAGGATGACTAAAACTGAACTGTTCCTTGTGGTAGAACTATTTATTGTTGAGAATGTTCTAAGCCTCTTCAGTAAGTGATCAGGTTGACGTGATATCAAAACTTTATGTGTGTTGATGAGTAGATGCAGTTTTCTGAGTTTCTCAACTTCCAACCATCCTGATTCTTGTATGGCTGAAGATATATGGTCATATTTCCAGATACCAAACGAAAAACGTAGATAGGTATTCTGAACACGCTATAGACGAAGAGCATCCAATTGATTGTCTTGAAGCAGGTCCATAAATACTGTCGCAATAAGAAATTTTTGACATGATCAATGACTCGGATAGTCTCATTTTCAAGTTTGTGTTGAGCAAATCACGATTTGGAAACCGCTGCCTAAGGACGTTATAAGAAGTTTGGTTCAGACAGCTGACATGTTTAGTGAAGCGAAGTTCTAGATCAAATCACGATCCTAAGTTTCTCATCTCGGTCACGGAGGGAAGTATTTCATTTTCGATGAGGACTTGAAATGTGGAGTTGGTGAGCTCTCTATTCTTCTTGTGTCCAAACATCATTATTGCAGATTTATTTGGATTTATCTTGAGCTTATGGGCTGTAAACATGTCAAAGATAGCTTGAATATCCTTTTTAATATATGACTGGGTAGAGGTAAAATTACGAGGCGGAAAAGAGAAATATAACTGCGTGTCATCGGCATTTTTTAACGAACTGATGAAAATCGCAGATGCATAAGCTAAAAAGCAAGGGCTCGAAGATAGATCCTTGTGGCACTCCCTTTGATACCGGTAGAATATCCGATACAGTTTCATCCACAATAATTTTTTGAGTACGAGCTTTGCATCTGTTCACTGGTCATTGCTTGTTCATGATTTTTTGGCCAAAAACAACACCGTAATCATGCCTCAGTCACCTTAATCACCAGATTTGGCCCCTGTGACATTTTCTATTACCAAGATTGAAAAGACCCAAGCAAGGACGGCGTTTTGCGACAATCAATGAGATGAAAACTGATATGCTGAGAGAGCTCGAAGAAATTCTAGAAGTGAACAGACCTATATATTGAAAATAGCGAGAAAGCGTACCTCAATGTGATTGATAATCATCAGCTTGATTGTTTTTTATTATTTCTGGTACACAACAATTCATCAATTCCTGTCACCTGCTCTTTCAGTTCCAAACTAGCATCAATGTCATTCTTGCGTTCACCAATGCTTTACGTGCGGGTCTCATTGTGAGAATCCTGAAATTATATTATTATCCCTGGTAACTTTTAGTATTGTAAGCACTCGTGTGAAAGATGGATGTGTATTGACCGATCGGGTAACTATAAGGTGAATTTTCATCCGCACTGCAGGTATAATATCTTCTCGAGATAACTAACTGTTCATCATCCGTTTCATATCCGATATCCAAAGTGGATTTTTATTCTGCCCGATCTCTCGTAGCCTGATTAATTTTTCAGTTTCAACTGGCCAGCTTTTGTTTGAATGCAAATATGAAGTATTTAAGAGTGTCTCAAATGCTAGTGTGTTCGAAAGTAACCTCATTGTGATATTTTCACTACTCAGTTTACAAAACCGCGATAGGCATTTCACTACAATTAGCTCCTTCAAACGTATTTACTGTCATTGGTGTTACCTCCAATTTTCTTAGCGAAATATGTAGAAACTATTGTCGAGTTATTGAAAATTATCTTTCAAAATTCAATCTACAAACATTCTACACATCCAACGTAAATTAAGGAAACAGATTATTTAACCTAATTCAAGCCAAACCTAACAAAGGGAACAAAGGGAAGAGATCTCGTATATATCGACTAGAATGTGATGGATGTCCCGCCATATATACAGGCCAAACTGGTAGAAATTTTTATATAAGGTACCATGAACATGTCATTTCGGATAAAAAATCATAAATGCATGAACATCTTGAAAATTCCAAAACATAATATAGATAAATATAATTTAAAAATTCTCCACACAAGCGAAAAAGGGAAAATTATGAGTTTGTTGTAATCTATGAATTATGATTGGTATATGCTATATTAATTGACACGTACTACGTTAGGCTGGTTAGGTCCAAACTGAGTGGGCCTATTCGGGCCACCACCGCAACCCACAAGGGTTTATTGTGGCTCACACTCGACCAAATAAACCCAGCTTTTTAACAAAGCCGATTAGTTTGTATGGTGAGTGGTATTTCAGATTAAATGGAAGAGTAAGGCTCTCCCGAACTCTAAAAACTTGAGTCCGTCCCCAGCAGGGCAGGCAGAAAGTATATGCTCTGCTGTTCCATTGTTAATGAGGTAGTCGGATAGTCAAGGTGCAAGATTGCCACCTTGATACCCGCGACAACCTTCCCATAGGAGAGTTTTTGCACGTCAGCTACACCTGACGATGCCTTAGATTCAACCTTGTAGGGCTTTTTCGCCTCTGGTTTTGGTAAATCATCATTTGAGCGCAAAAGTTTGCTAACTTGCTCATGGGGAGTTTGTTCCTTCACCTGAAACAGATTCTGCGTACGCCGCTCAAGAATTTGGTGCAAGGCTGTTTCATAAGGTACTCTGTTCTTGAGAAGACGACTCAGTCGTTTCTTTGCTGCACCACCAAACATTTTTTCAGGTTCAGTTATTGGACCAGGAGTTGGAGAGATGAGAAGCTCTCGCTTCTGATCTGAATTTATAGGGAGGTCAGTTGGAATCGTAAGCTTTATATTCATATCCTCTGTTAACTCAGCGTCAGGAATACTTTTTAAGTTGACTGTATATAAGTCCCACGAGAAGCTAGGGAAAGAAGGTCAGTCACGGCAGAACCCCACATTACCGTGACAAGGCGATGGTACGACAAGAGGGCGCCCGGTATCTCAAAGGTTCTGTAGAGACACCTGATAGGCTGATAGGCCCGGATACACACACCTTAGGATTAAGCCATCGTTGGGATGCCATTCAGTTAGGGAATAACCGAACCACAAGTGATTCTGTCATTCCCGTATCTAGCGGTCAGACGTGGAAGCAGGCATCCGATGACCGGTTTGCTCAACCCCCACATCCTAAGTCAATGCACTCGCCAAAAACAGCATGCACAATGGTTCAAGCAGTGAAACATGAACAAGTACAGACAACCCGCCGTGCCTCGTACTAAGTTCGGATTACCATAGATAACCAAACACATACCGTCATTGTGTGTATGCTTTCATGGGCAGTGTCTAACGAATTATCGAATGCTTCCAGGTTTATTAGTCATGGTCTGCAGGTCTGCAACTCAACTCTCGAATATCAAAGATGAACGAGGCTCCCCGAGGAGGTCAGTGGCAAAGTTAAGCTTCGACATTGACTGTCGACGATATTTTAACTCTGTCTCCCACTGCAGCTTTCACAGCAAGTTGACAAGTTGTTTATGATTCAGTATCAGACAGCGCAGTTTCGACCTGCCATAGATTTCATCAGTGGTGCTAGGCTGAGCCACAGATGCGTTAATGAACTCTGGTGTGCTTGAAGGACAAGCTCAAGTAATTAAAAATACGCCATCTATACTAGTTGTACACTGTAGCCCATACACAACGTAACTGATGGAGCAGTTTTTAAATTGGCAAACAATGTTTTCAATAGGTTTCAGGATCAAGAAAAATGCATCACTGTTTCAGACTTAGCCAAGGCATTCGACACCGTCAATCATGATATCCCCTTTCAGCGGTTACAGGACATTGGAGTTAGATGAATGATTCTCGAAATTTTCAAAGATTACTTATCTATCAGAATTCAGATAGTAAAAATTAATGATTCATATAGTAGTCCGCTACCTGTCAGCATGGGCGTACCTCGGGGAACAGTAATAGGCCCTATTTTATTTTTGCTCTATGTAAACAATATTTTTAATACCAGCAATTTCAAGGGAAAACTATTATCCTACGCCGATGATACTGCTGTAGTATTCATGGGACGAACTTGGAATGAAACATACGAAAGCGCAAACAAAGGAATGAAAACGATACATAATTGGCTAAGTACATATATATTGAGTCTCAACATAGATACAACTGAATTCATAACTTTCTCTTCTACAAGAAAAGACCAACCTGATGAAAACTTCATTCCGATTCCGTGTTAGGAATCACACGTTGAAAGGTAAAACCTCGTTAGTCCTTAGCTCGCACAAGTTTCTCAACTTCTGAGAGTTGTCGTTCGTATGGAGGCGACAGCTGATTAACGGAACAACAGATTTTAAACAGATTTTTTTTTAAACAGATTCACAAATATACGTGTACAGAAAACCAAAACTGTAGTTGTTCCCGAATATGTAAAACAAATACTATTAGATATTTAGGAGTCATGAATGACGATTTTCTACGCTGGACTGATGATATAGATCACATAGTAAAAAACTCCGCAAACTAATTCGGATATTTTACCAACTGAGAAGTATCTTAAGTAGAGATATCATATTGACGGTTTACGGTGCCTTGGTGGAGTCGATGAATAGATACTGTATCTTAGTATGGGGTGGCTTATTCAAAACATCTCTACATATTCTTGACGTAATACAAAACGCACTGATAAAAATCGCCTTAAAAAGGATAGGAGATATTCTACAGAGTTACTCTACGAACAAAGTGGTTTGTTCAAAGTAGGAAAATTATACGCTCATCAATGTTTTTTATGAATTTGTAGTAACCCCTCTAACATCATTACACATGAATATATTACGCGATTGACCTCCAACCAAGCAATTACAATACCATGATA
The DNA here is from genome assembly GCF_000500325.1 of Leptinotarsa decemlineata. Classification (NCBI taxonomy): domain Eukaryota; kingdom Metazoa; phylum Arthropoda; class Insecta; order Coleoptera; family Chrysomelidae; genus Leptinotarsa; species Leptinotarsa decemlineata. The sequence goes on from NW_019290439.1 coordinate 16,533, forward strand.
CCAAATGATCAATTGCACGATATCTTTGAAAATGTTTGAGCTAAATTACCTGCTCTCTCTCTCTCTCTCTCTTCTTATTACCTCCCTCTAGCCATCATTCTCCAATTGCGGTTTTGAACCTAGTAAGGTCACAGTATGCTGTGGTAAGGTAGACAGTAATATATAACCAAACGACCTATTTTAGCTTTCATTCAATTAATCTATTATAAATTATACAGGGTGTAACTGAATAAGTGTAAAACATTTGAGGAGGTGATTCCTCATCGAAAAAAAGATAGGATCTTTCATATAAAGAAACTTAATTGGAGCATCCCTTGTTAAAATACAGCCCCTTAAAAGGGGTACATAAAATTTAGATAACAATTTTTTTCACAAGCACTAAAAAAGTTACAACATTGAAATCAACCTGACGTTTTGTACTACCAAAAATACACTTAGCCAGTAATTCATTTGGTTTACCACATGGTTGTAAGGGGTGGAAAACGTAACCCCTAAAATTTATTTCCAATGTAACTTTTTGTCTTATTATTTGTTTACCAATCAAATATTTCCGATAGCCTGTTTCATTTTAAACAAAAAATGTCTCTTAGGTTTTTTGCCCAAAATGAACCAGTTCGCAGCAAAAAATTATTTTACGAACAACTGCAGAGATACATCGTCATAAATGCGAACTGGATTTATTGTTATTTTGTAGTTAGAACCTGCATTAAACGATTAAAGGGTAATAAACAAAACTAATTTATGAATAACAAAACACACAACATGTAGAAATCATAGTAATTGTTCAATATGTCCTCAGACATTACGCATGCGTCTCGACGTCGGCGCATTGAGCCACGTATTCGCTCAAATATTCCTGGAATCTTTCTGATTACCCTGCACGATTCGATGATGTGGTTTCTTAAATCCTCTACATCGCGAACAGGACTACGATAAACCAAATGCTGTAAATGGTCCCAAATAGAGAAATCGGAAGGACTGTGATCCGGATATCCGGGGGACCAGTTCTGTGGTTCTCCTCGACCTATCCACTGATTTGCATATGTTTCAGTTAAATGCTGACGCCCAAAGGAACTTCCTCCAGTAGTACTGGATGCACTTCTCTTAAAAATTGAACGTATGCCTCACCATTTAATCGAGGAGGTGGAAAATGAGGTCCAATTAAATCATCTCCAATTACTCCGAGCCACACGTTAGGAGAAAACTGTTCTTGATGGTTAGTTTCGACAATAGCGTGAGGATTTTCATCAGTCCATATGTGGTAATTATGAAAATTAATAATCTTGTCCCGAGAAAAACTACATTCGTCTGTAAATTCTATCGTTTTCAGAAAGTTACAATTTCTTCTAATCATTTCCAGCATCCAATTGCAAAATTCAAGACGGTTCGGAAAGTCTCGCGGTAACAGTGCCTGTACTCGTTGCAAATGGTAAGGCTACAAGAGTTGTTCCTTTAAAATTCGATTTACCGTCATATGATCAACATTTAGCTGGAAATCAATCTTTCTAGTACTGGTAGTAGGTTGTTCTTCAATCAAATTATGTACTGCTTCCCCAAGCTGTGGTGTTCGTACTTCTCGATGGCGACCACAATCCTGCGTTCTTTTGTCGAATGAACCATATTCTCGTAATCTTTGATGAAGTCGAGCAAATATTCTATGTGANCACTCGCATATACCATACAAAACTCGCCTTCGGCTCGTTTCGTATCCCGGTTAATGCTCGTGTCTTAATAACCATCATTACATGATCGTTGCATAATATACTATTATAGTATATCCTCAGAAACTATTGCACTATCCAATACGACGTATAAACATGCACTATATTATAGAGAGGATATTGAGATCCATGAGTATCCCAACAATTTCAACAGAAAAGAAAAAACCAAATATCGACTGAAATCTAGGAAACAGCTTCGATCGATTTATCACCAGCAGCTTACCAACTAGACTAATCAGAACAACCTAGCATGAGGACTTACCAACCTTTGCATGGACACCCCACCATCACCACACGTATGACTGAATGTGGATATGAGGTTTTTCAGTCAATCATTGCTGAGATTTTGAAATACTCTATTTGTTCTCGCATATACATCATCCTCGTAAACGCATATACTATTGAAGATGCCAGCTCTAGTGGCAAATTCGACGTTTGTTAGAACATATCTACCTTTAATAATATTGCGTGTTTCAAAACCCAGGGCTGCTTGGTTAACTGGCGCTATCAAAAATATGTTAATAATACGTGATAAACTGAACAGGTATACCTACGAGAACTAAATCATCACCTTCAGGAACTAAACGAATTCTACTATTGAGAGAGAGAAAAAACCATTTTAACATACTAGCTCAGTAACAAAAATTCTAAAAATCTTTGGAATACTTTGAGGGCTTATAACGTTCTATCTGGCAAGTCAAGCACAGTACCAGATGATTTGAAAAATCCTGCTGAAATAAATGCGTTTTTATCAATTCTTGTGTTACAAAAGAACCTCCTGGAGGATTACTTTTGTTACATAAACAAAGGAAAATAGTGAAATTAGATTTTGAATTTCAAAAAGTGAATTACTTATTTGTTTATAAAACAATACATACTATAAACACAAATACTGCCAATGAAGATGGATTAAATTTAAAACTATTGCAATTAGGCTGTCTACATATAATTTCTTACATCACACACATTTTAGATTTTTGTTTAAATTATAATATTTTCCCTGAACTTTGGAAAAGAGCCATTTTAAAAATATTGACTAAAAAGTCGAACCCACATGAATTCCTTCGATGTCGTAAACAAATGGTTTCAGTTGATGGGCAATCCTCCAATTATATGGATTTGAGATGCGGAGTACCCCAGGGTTCCATTTTGCGGCCATTGCTATTGCTATATTCACTTCCTGCCAAGTGAAAACTTTTCAGATCTGTAATATACACTTGTATGCGGATGATACTCAAATTTATTACAGTTTTCACCCCGGTACGGTAGTGGAGTCATGTGACCTTATAAATGAGGAATCTGATAGGAACTTAATCGCACTAAACCTAATGTTATTCTTTTCGGCAACAAAAACAAATGCTTATTCAACGTGCATACTTCACTCTTAAAACTATATATGGCAATAAATATTTCCTCCCTATTCAAATAAAATCAAATTTGTATGTCATTGAAACTGTCCATATTCAGTTATGCAGATGTACTATATGGTCTATTCTTGTCCAGCCAATATCAAATAAAAGTACAAAAATTAAAAATCTCATGCTAACGATCAATATATGGTATCCGCAGAAAAGAACATATTTCATACAAATTGAAAGATACTAGTTGGCTGAATATGAGCAATTGAAGGAGATTACATGCTGCTGTTCTTTTTAAAAAAATTATTTTCGATAAAAAACCTTCATATTCGCACAAAAATATCACCGATCGATTCGACATACATAATCTAAATATCCGTTATTAAGGAATTCTTTCACCGTCAATCTTCTAATAGAAATATTATCCAATATTATCCAGTAAATCTCTCTCACACATGTACTTTTGATGGTAGTATGAAAACGCTTACCTACCCCTTTCCCTTCGAATCTTTCTAATAAGGTTTTTTCGTTTCGTAGCAAGAAATGGAGTCGATAAATATCAAAAACGCCTCATAAATATCTACTCATCATCTAGAGATTACTATTTCAGATGAAATAAATTGTTTCTCCTCTCTATAGCAACTGGATAAATATTCTCCCAGTTATTCAAATCGAATACAATTATTACTAAGATCGTTTTTATTTTCAGTGCTCAACTGGCAGCCAGTAGCAGAATAGACCAAAGGGCCTCTTGTGTAGGTCTAGAAGGGGCTGGAAGGACTAGCAAAAAACCTCCTCCATTACTAAGGTCCAGGACATTACCTGCTATTGTTGTTCCGGGTGTGAATATACTCCAAGCACAGTTAGGAAACTACAGTCACGGTGAGTGTTCCTTATTGACAAAAATCATTTAGATATTCGTTCATAGGTTCGTTCAGCAAATACAAAAAGGTTCAAATATCTATCGTTAAGTTGTATATTTCATTATCATAACCGCACTTTCTCCAATCTTGTAGAAAAAGTTTTGGTTGAAAAAATTATGCCTTTTCTACTCCACATGAGGTATAGAGTATTTCAGAATAATCTACTACATTTTTAATTTCTTCATAATCCAAGGTTCGGTTGGTTACGTAAAAATAGTAATAATATTTATGCATCCCTGAAGATCTTGTCAACTTATAGAACAAATCGGCAGAAAAAAATTGTGTAATTCGTGAAGTAAAGTAAACAAAATCGAATGGAATGCAGTTCATACAATGAAACATCATTAAAAAAAATTAAAATAAAAAATGTTGCTATTTTTGCCTATTTTGTCATTCCATCTGGATTCCAGGACATCGGCGGCGATTGCACATCTTCACCGGCAGCAGGGGGTTGCATATCTTAATAACGATCTAAAAGTAATTTCGAATTGGGGTGAAAATAATCAGGTTCAACTCAATGCCACAAAACCCAGGCAATAGTTTTCTCCAAAAAAATAATGTCTTCGAACCGTTTATTATAATGTCCGGTCACACAATTACATTTTCTTCTTCGATAAGTTTGTTGGCTTGGCACAATCATGTCGCTGGAATTGCAAAGGCTGCTTCTCAAAAGCTTGAAAGACTGTTCGAAACCAGAAATCTGTACACACTTCAGCAACCTTTGACGCTTTATAAAGCTCAGATCCGACCTTCCTTGGAGTATGGAGCTCCGCCTCTAAGCATACTCTGAAGCTGCTGAATTCCATCCAGAAAAGAACCATTCGCCTGATTGGTGACGCGAACATCACTTGCAATCTTGACAATCTGGAACATGGAAGAAAAGTTGGAGATTTGTCTCTCTTCTATAGATACTTTCACAGGAAGTGTTCAAGAGACTTGGCACATTTGATTCCACCAAGAGCGTTACATATAAGAAATACGCGACGACCTGTGTCTGCTCATCGTTTTGAGGTTCAACTCAGTACACTTTGAACTTCACTGTTCAAGAACTTTCTCATTTAAAGAACTGCGTTCGTGAAATAAACTTCCTGAGAACGTTTTTCCAAAAGGATTCAATCTCCAGCAATTCAAATCCCGCAATTCAAATCGCACAGGCACCGCTCTTATAGCGCCTCATGGATTTTCCTGTAGTGCTTGTGTTTTGCCCTTGAAAGAAGTCCAGATGGTCCGAGATGAATTGAACAACGCGATAATTAGTAGGCCTTAGAATATAGCTAACTTTTCAATGCCTTCTTGAATAGTATGATTTATTGGAGATCTCAACATTATAAGCAAACTTGGTCCAAAAACAATGTTTTGATCATTTTCATTGTGCAGTACTTGAACTTCCCTCGTTTATTTTACATATCTTACGAGTGGCAATGAGTGTATCCAAAAGCATCAGAAAAGTTTAGTTAGTAAGACACAAATACTCACAACTTTTTTTTGTGATTTTATTCAATACTGAATCATTTTACCGCTATGCAGATATGAGTTAGTTATTAAATTGGATTCAGCTCAATTGAATGAATAATAATTTATTCAAATACTTCCATTATATCAATGAATAAATATAACATTACTCTTTGAATTTTCATGACAATTTTATTATTTTCATCTGAACACATGCACTGCTCAAATATCGAAATTATTACAAATGTATAATCCATATAGCGATAGATATTGTTTTCAGTATAATGAATATTCTGAATGACATTGAATAAAATATATCCACGAACGTATTAATGCATGATCGTGAGTCAATGGGATAGTCTTCTACTCATAAATATATAGCATTATTCGAAATTATGATTGGTATATGCTATATTAATTGACACGTACTACGTTAGGCTGGTTAGGTCCAAACTGAGTGGGCCTATTCGGGCCACCACCGCAACCCGCAAGGGTTTATTGTGGCTCACACTCGACCAAATAAACCCAGCTTTTTAACAAAGCCGATTAGTTTGTATGGTGAGTGGTATTTCAGGTTAAATGGAAGAGCAAGGCTCTCCCGAACTCTAAAAACCTGAGTACGTCCCCAGCAGAGCAGGCAGAAAGTACATGCTCTGCTGTTCCATTGTTAATGAGGTAGTCGGATAGTCAAGGTGCAAGATTCCCACCTTGATACCCGCGGCAACCTTCCCATATGAGAGTTTTTGCACGTCACCTACACCTGACGATGCTGCCTTAGATTCAACCGTGCAGGGCTTTTTCGCCTCTGGTTTTGGTGAATCATCACTTGTGCGCAAACGTTTGCTAACTTGGTAATAGGGGACCTTAGGGGACCTTAGGATTAAGCCATCGTTGGGATGCCATTCAGTTAGGGAATAACCGAACCACAAGTGATTCTGTCATTCCCGTATCCAGCGGTCATTTAGCTGGAAATCAATCTTTCTAGTACTGGTAGTAGGTCGTTCTTCAATCAAATTATGTACTGCTTCCTCAAGTTGTGGTGTTCGTACTTCTCGATGGCGACCACAATCCTGCGTTTTTTTGTCGAATGAACCATTTTCTCGTAATCTTTGATGAAGTCGAGCAAATATTCTTTGTGAAGGATGCTGCCGTTGAGGATACATCTCAGAATATCTTCTAGAAGCTTCTAATCCATTCCCCTGCGACAGACCGTAAACGTAATGCATATCAGCCATTTTCTCATTTGTGTATGCCATTTTAATAACACGTGAATTATTAAAGTAACAAATTAAGAACAGAACGACAACACACAATTAGTATTAATTCAATTTCAAAAATTCACAAACTGACAGCGTCATACCAATTCAATTGTCACTATCACTGATAGCGACATAGTAGATAGATTAGTTTTGTATTTTCGCATTTACGACGATGTATCTCTGTAGTTGTTCGTAAAATAATTGTTTGCTGCGAACTGGTTCATTTTGAGCAACACACCCAAGAGACATTTTTTGTTTAGAATGAAACAGGCTATCAGAAATAAATTTTAAAATGGTAAACAAATAATAAGACAAAAAGTTAAATTGGTAATAAATTTTAGGGGTTGCGTTTTCCACCCCTTACAACCATGTGGTAAACCAAATGAATTACTGGCTAAGTGTCTTTCTGGTAGTGTCTTTCTGGTAATTTCAATATTGTAACTTTTTAGGGCTTGTGAAAAAAATTGTTATACACATTTTATGTATCCCCTTAAGGGGTTGTATCTTAACAAGGGATGCTCGAATGAAATTTTTTTATATGAAAGATCGTTTCTTTTTTTCGATGATGAATCACCTCTTTGAATGTTTTACATTTATTCAGTTACACTCTGTATAGCACAATCAATATCAGTCTGTAACAGCCACAACACAAGCCTAGCTTACGTGGCTACAGATTGACTGATACATGGTTCTTTAACAGGATTATTAATGACAATTTGAATTGTAAATCGCAGGGAAATCAAATCTGTAACTGAATGATTGAATGACATGCGAAATGAATAAAATTACTTACTTACTGAATACTTACTTAATTACTTATTTATAGTTCAACACCAGACTGCTCCTGACGCCATTTATTGGATCCGATCCCATTTCGACTTCAATCCTGAAATTTTGACTTTCAACTTGAAATTACGACTCTAAATTTGAAATTTCAACTTCATACTTGAAACTTCAGCTTCATTCTCGTAATATTGAGTTCAAAGTCGAAATTTCGAGATAAAAGTCACAATATTTCTTTAGACATATGTGAATTGTCTAGAATATTGTTATTTTTTCCTTAGACAAATGCGACATACATGATTTGTCTAGAATATCGCCATTTTTTGTATTTTCACCGACGACGTAGTGGACTATTTAGAGTCAACAATTCCGAACCAATCTAGTTTGCTGTGCATGTAGGCACTTCTCTATGTCATGAAACTCGAGATATACATATTCCCTTTTTTATCCATCTTTAGCTTTTATGGCAACCTGTTTAATGTTCTCTCCCGTTGATATTTTCACAATACTTTCAGCAAATCCTCGGTCGCTTTTCGGGATTCGCTTCGCAACATGGTGGAAATTGCTATGAAAAAAAAGTGTAGTGAATTTCGAGGCCCTCGTAGGAGACATGAAAAACATGAAGTATGCGTTTTTGCATACTCATGAAAACATGTGAAAATAATGAAGTTCGGGGCTCTCGAATTTTAAACATTCAGCGCGAACTCACAAAAACATTACTTATGAAAGGCTCCATTGTACTCAACTGGAAAATCGAGATTTTATTCAGGAAAGAAATGATTTCATGTGTTTTAATTTTTCATGGCTGTGCTTACATTTTCTGCTACTGCGTTAGAAGTAGCTTCGTTACAATAAAATCCAGAAGACCTTTTATGAATAATCTTCAACCATGTTTCAGCTTATTTAAAGAGCCTTTGAAATCATGTTACAAATGAACTGAATGACGTTCTGAAATTTCATTTCAGATATACTGAAGGGAAAGAAATGAAAAATAGGTAGTTTGAGAGAGCAGTAATGAAATAATCAAACTACAGATGAGAAATTCGAAAAAAAAATTAAAATATTATATTGAAAACAATATTCAGTGGCTAATTTGATTTCCTGATTATTATTTCATTCAAAATACATATTTTTTACATATAGTCAGTGGGTATACTTGAAAACTGGCTATAAATCAAATCATTTAAAGGAACAATTCGTTCAGTGGCGGGACTCTGATAAGTAGAAATGTATTTTAGAATCGAAATGTGACGTCAAAGTCAAAATCTCGGTACTATGATGTCAATTTCTAAAGTAATCCCCCTTCCCCGTCAACGCCGATAGAATCGCTTCCAAACGAAATTCAAGAGCTTGCGAATTCTATGCTCGTATGTGTGACAGAAAGAGATAAGTAATAAATGAAGGATATAGGCAGATAGACTGTGGTATAGGTTATGGTGTGTCACAACTCAATTATTCAAAAAGTTAGTACCTAATAAGTTTTCATCATTATTTTAAAGAAATGGAAAAGAAAAATAAAATGCGAGTGACTCAAGATCACTGGCGAGTTTTTTTAGATTTCGCCGAAACTCACTCCGAAGTAGTCACCAACAAGTTCAGTTCCCATTTACAAGGAAAACAAAAAAATAAATTACTTTGGGAAAGGCTGGCACTAAAATTAAATAGTTTAGGACAGGGCAAACGGTCTGTGGAAGAATGGAAAAAAACGCTGGCAGACTGGAAATCCAAAACAAAACTAAAAAGCAGTAAAAATGCCAAAAATTTAATTCAAACTGGTGGAGGGCCTTCATGTGTGGTACCGCTGACCTCTTTTGAAGAGAGATTACTGTCTCTCATGGGAAGAACTGGAACATTGGGGGACGGATCTGTGGCAGAGAAAGGTATGATACCACCAATATATAACTCTGAAATATAGGTAATTTTTTTTAGGAATCAAAAGGAAATTTTCTGAACCATTGGATAAACCTACTCTGGAAGTCGAGGATCCTTTTTTACTGCCTGAAGCAGATGAAACTAGTGAAGTAATTGTTGAGGAGTTTATGTTAGATGAACATAACTATTCGGAAGCTGCTAAAAGTTATTACTTAGAAACTGAGTTGCCTCACTCTGAAGAAGTTATTGGCACAAGTCAACCAAATATAGCAAATAGCTATTCAAACATAAAAAAANTTGCCGGACTTTCCCGACAAGCAATTCTACATCGCAAAGCGATTTATGGGAGTGCCAAAATAGATTTCTACCATCACATTTTAGAAACGAATTGAAGCGATTCTAATTCGATAATTCTATTCATCAGAGTCCGAATGCAGGTCAGTTTCAACTCCCTACACTGTAGGTAAATAGACTGACACCTATCAACTGCTCCCCTGTCTGATGCCACGAAGTTGTATCACCAAGAGCATATGCAGAAATAAATTCAGTGAAGAATCCTGCACTGACACAGGTCGGATATAATCCAACGCCCTGTGTAGTATTAGCCAGGGGACATTAACTTACAGTTCAGGGAGTTGACACTGACCTGAACGAATTGTTTCTTTAAATCATTTGATTCATAGCCAGACTTCAAGTATGACTTAACTATATGACTATATGTGAAAAGTTTTCTTTTTTTATACGAGGAATTGGGCAAATTTCGAATATGCGATTGATTACCTTGTTCACAGACAGAAGGGGCGATGACAAACCTGTTGTTTTTTGTCTCAGGAAAAATAAAGTATTGTATTGTATTGTATTATATTAATTTTTGGGAAACAGAGGTTTCATATCAAGATGCAAAAGTAGAAAGCCAAAAGCTTTTTTTCCCAAAATATAATTGTTGGTATTTTTGCATAAAAAAATAATAACAACTTGATTTCAATGTGTTCAGTAATTTGGACAATTACAGTATAATATAAAAACATAAGAACTTTTAGCTTTTGATGACCTGTCGGGAAGAAGGAAGGAAGATTAAACGCTTGAAGATGACCACTTGGTGATTGAAACACGTGTCGAGGTTTATATAACGGTTTGGTGTTGGGATAAAACTCCAGTAATATCCTATTCTGAATGTAGACAGAGTGAAATGTCTAACTTTGAAACGATATCCAGACGAGTTACTCCGAAAATGAATACTGGGTCCCTTCTCATTCTCAATACACGTTTTGAGGAATGTCTATTGTTTTCAACTTCCGTAAGTTTTCTTGCTTAAGTGAACGTAAAGATATACTGCTGAGTGCTCCTGTGTTGAAGTCCCATGAATCATTGTTTAGGATCAATGCTGAACAGATTTCATTTCCCAATAATAGTCGATCTCCAGATATTTCTATTCCTCTGAAATATTATCAATTGAATTAACTCTCAAAAATAATTGAAAACTCATGTAGAATATATAAATGCGGATGTCCCCAGAAGGATTTCACCTGATCAGCGATCTGCGAAGTATCCACAACACGCAGAAGCTTTTTGAGTTAGCAAAAATGTTTCTCGCAGGATCCCGCTAGTGACGTTTTAGCACTCACCAGCATTATTTTCCTATCGAGGCAGTGCTAATTGGTGGTCAGCAATATACCTCGACTCGAAGTGTGATGGACATATCGTTGTTTGGTGGATATTCGCCGCATAGTAAACCTGTAGTCGATCCTTGTAGCCCATCATCTACCACCTTGACACTAATTCTTCCAAACCGGTCGGATGCGGGAGCTTCCTCGTCGATTTCTTGTACCACGAGTCATTGGTCTATCGAAGGGTTAGCCCTGTAGACCAAAAGCCAGTATCAGATGGAGAGTAAAGTACCCCTTTCGTCTGATTTTGCACCAGTTGCTCGGGTAAGTGGTGGCGCAATTCAGTAAGGGCCTCAGATGTCGAAAGGATATCCCTCTCCATCATTATTATTGTTATAATCAGATTCTTTCTCAGCTTTTGTCCTGCCAAGACTACTGCCATGACGCGGGATGTCGAGATCAGACAAGGTAACATTCCACGAAGGACTCGGTTAATAAAACCATTTTCATAGAGACGAATGAAGTCTATAGAGAACATTCCGTTACTTCATTCGTTTTTACTATCCATTTTGGAAGATATTCGTCTCACCCGCATCTAAAAACTCTACGACGAATATCATTCTACTCTAACGGGAAAGAAGAATATATCTATAACTATTTTTGTGTCATCGGCATCAACTACATTGGTCATTAGCCTCGTGTCCTGGGAAGGCAATGTTAATAACTCCTCGAGCCATCTAGAAAGCATCATGGCTATTCGCAGTCCGTCATCCATTAAATGTTGCAAAGTCATATTTCAGCTTCAACTAGATACATTCTCTCGAGAAAAATATCTGATCGAGCTTGGGATCGAACTCACAACCTTCCCATCGTGAGTCGGGCGCACTACCACTACGACAATTCATCGCTCTTAATCCGGTCAATCTAGACATTGGAAGGTACATAAATTTACAACAAGCTGCAAACGCGTGTAATTTTTCAAAACATAGTTGAAAATAAGATTTTGAAGGTTGGAAATTATAAAAGAGATTGAAATTAAAAAATGTAAAAATTTATTCATCTTAGTCATAACCTTCAAATACTTATTGTCGTTCTTCTTCTTGGTCTTCTTCTTCTTCTTCTTGATCTTCTTCTTCTTCTTGATGTTCATCCTGGATGTAGGTAAACTGCGTCAAGAGTGATGTATCCATGTATCTATACATGTTTCCTCGTTGGTATCAAATGAATCCTCCACTATTGGTGATTCAGCATTAGAACATGACTGACCTTGACAATGTGTAAATGCCAGAGAACACAACAGTCCAACTTTTTTACAACCACATTCAGCGCTGCATCCCTTTTTACAGTTGCAAAAAATTGTGTTCAGCATTTTTCCGGCGCAAGTGGAAGTAAATTCTGAATAGGTTCTAATGCATTGTCGACCAACTTCCAACCCCACTCTGTTGGGTCTAGCTGATAACCAAGCCACACTTGAACTTGGTAATATACCCAGAAAAGATGTTGATGAGCAGCAACTGAGGTTGGAGGAAGACAAGCTAATTGAACCTGTTTCTTATTTTTAGTGTTTTTTACGAAACATGCATATCGATACTTATCTAAGCTGGTGGTTTTATTCGGAGCTTTGTACATAGAAAGAAGAAACTGAATCCCGTTGATGATAATTCCTTGTTGAGTCGAATTACTTTTTTTGAAAACTTCAGCACATTGAACTAAATCTTGTTTTTAAAACATTTCAAAGACTGTTGCTTTACCCCTCCTGTAAAATGCAGACGTCGTATCACAGCCAGTTATTGCGTGTAAAAATAATACATGATTTTGACTCTTTGCAAAAGTAGATAAACTTTTTGACGAAAATATTTCGGTTTGACTTTGAGCTTTTCCTGGCTTTAGAAAGAAAATAGTTTTTTCACATGGAGTTCGAACAGTAAGAAGTACGAGTAAGTATACATCTTCACTAACAACAATACTTGTATTTCTGGACTGAATTTCATTCTACCTGATATTCTTATATTTATACTTATGTATACCAATAGAAAAATATTTTTACTGGAATTACAACTTCAGAGATGTATATACGTGGCATACTTATGCATATAATGACGATTACAACTTTTACAACTTTTTGACTCGTCGTATCTCAGAAACGGTGGCTCTAAAAAAAAGTATTGAAACAGTTTTTGTAGAGAATTTTATGATCTACAATTTTTATGATAAAACTTACCGTTTTTCTGAAAATCTCGAAAAACCATTTTTGTTTGAGATTTTTGACCTTTGACCTCAAATAAATTTTTTTCCAGGCATCGCAATTATTCGGAATTTTAAAATCCTATTTTGAACTATGTTTTGAACAATTACACGCATCTGCAGCTTGTTGAAAATGTATGTACCTTCACTCTTATTTTTTAGTCTAATTTGACCGGATAATCTATTACTGCTATTATTATTAATATTACTGGAGAAGATTTTTTGAAACTCAGTTTATTGTGTCTTTCATCGTTCAAACATTTCACTCATTGCTTTATTCGGAATTTCAAGAAGTTATTTCATAATTGCAGATGTTTCCAATGCAACACTACCCAGCAGGACGAGTCTGTCTTCGAAGTTCCAGTCGGCGCGCGTGTCTTTCAGCAGAGACGACACAGCCACCTTGGATATGCGTCGGAAATCGGCTGTCAGTCGATTGTGTGGAACGGGAAATTATGGTCCCGAGAGAGGAACTGATGGAACGCTTTTACTCAGGTAAATGAATATAAACGACCAGCAATAAAAGGTTTTTTCAATGTTTTTCACACTCTCGATTTATGAAAAACGAGGTACTGCGAATAGTGTGGTTTCTGTACAAGTTTATATAAGAATCGATTGCTTCGAATTCTAAACAAAATTTAACTCAATACAGACTGTAAACTTTCATGAGGCTAATCGGCTTATCACAAAACCACACAAATCCCATTTGGCAAATGACTTTTTGCACATTCCAAATGTGACCGAGAATTGATGATGATATTTTTCTGTGAGTTACATTTTTGCATTTTCTCTGAAAAGAAAAAAAAAAGGATCTACAAAACTTATTACATGTCAACATACCATATGAATATATGTTTTATCGATAGTGTGGGGTTCCTTTCGAATTAGGAAAATATGTCAAAACTATAATAGAAGCAACTGTCTTCGTTAGCCAGATTGGCAGTTCCCTCTAGCACACATCAATCCCAGAAGGGGGGAACAAAATTTCATGAAAAAGTTTTGTTCTTGCTGGCATTATCATTGGCACACAATCATCTGGATATTTTTTGTTGATTTGTGCCGTGCCTAGAATATAGGCACGGTAGGCATGCCTTCAGAAACAATTAGCAAGAGACGAGTAATAAACTGTTCATGTGGTAGAATCGTGATTTCGGAACCAGAAATTTAAATATTTGTATATGTTTTATATATTCTCTGGTATATATCAATATTTTCTATTCATGATAATATTGAGTCGTGAATATAATTCTATGAAGAGGACTATCTGCTTATGTATAGGGATTAAAAAATCGCTTGAATCATTAAATGTGACATTACCATTTTGAAAATCTTAAATTACAAAAATATTAGTAGGTGATGTTGATGGATGTCCTAGCCTGAAGAAGGCAATATATTGAAATTGGGGATTGATTCAGGAATATCACCTATGGGGTTACTACAGGGTACAATTCTCGGGCCAATTTTATTCACAATATATGTTAAAGAGCTGAATTTGTTCTTAAAGAGAATTTAATTAGATTTGTGGACGATAGGGCTATTTTATCAGGGAGATAACTGCTATTTACTGAAAGAGAAAACGGAGGATGATTGGAAATACCGAAAAAGTTGATGAAATAATTGGAATCACTGGTAAAATCCAGCTATGTTGGGAATCCACCAGACTAACAGTTTTAGTTCAAATCACCCAATTTGAAACATTAACTAATCCATAGACCAGATATTGCCGAACAGTAGACTAGTACCAATAATGCATAAAACAATCAGCCAAAGGAGTTGTGTATATTTGAGGTCCAAGATAAGAACTGTAGCCTCTGAAATTCCAATTTGGTTCCTAGTTTGTGAAAAATTCGATCACTGAAACTATAGCCGTTCACGTATCAACTTCCTTATTGCTGTCAAGTACTGCTTCCTAGCAATATTTTGAAACATTTTTTTCTTGAGAGATTTGTCATAGAAAATTCACCATGCATCAATTAATGTTATTATTTCGAAGCCTCAAACAAAAATAATGAGAGTTCGCAATCGTTCATCAATCGCAAAGTAACGAATCATTATGGTCCCCATAACCACTTTTCAGTTATGAATACAGGTACAGAAAGCCATATCAGCGACTCATCCGGAGTGAAGTGTCATTTATCAAAACTACCGTTCTGAAAAAATAATGATATCTCCAAGAAGACATTTTTTTCACATTTTTGATACAGCGAAAGGGTATATGAGTATTCACATTTATTTGACCATATACGTACTCCGTATCAATGAAGAGTAATACTATTTTCATCTATTTTCGACTCAACAACCGCAATCTATAAAAGTTGGTTGTTTTTGGCACGACAAGAAAAGCATGTCAAAAATCAAATATGAGTTTTTATCGAATTTTTTGAAAATTTTTACTTGTCAAAATCTGATAAAAATCCTGAAAAACAAAAGATGTCGATAAATAACTACAATTTGCGCCACAAAAAAGTTATTTGTTCGATATTCATAGAAGAGTGTTTTCATCATGGGAAAAGAAAGATGAAGAAATGCATGAAATCCGTGTATTTAATTCAACTCCTTGAAAAAATATGTTTTTTGGAAAATGTCAAAAAATAATGGGCTACCTTTTCATGGGCCGAATATTCTTAACGGAAAAATGCTTTTGGTGACAGAATTTAAAGTTTACATGTGTTTCATCAGCCCAAAAGTTGTTAGAAGTTAGGGATGGCATTTTTGAACGATTAGGTTTCACAAGTGAAATAATTCCACTATGAAATGAAGAATATTCAGTATTTTAAGAACCCATTGATGAAACTCATTTTGATGATAAATCGCGAGAGAGTGGAGCCTGAACCAACTGGATGTGATAGAGAAAAACCTTTTTGAAAAGGATTGACAATGGTTTCCGTTTGTCTGTTTCTCTGAATGCGATAAATTCAAGAAATTGAAAGGGTTATATTTTTAGGAGTGATTATTATTTGGGAAAGAAAGTTTTTTGGATTTCTACTACTTCATCTCGATACAAAAAATGTGTTACTTCTTTGCATGATTCACATATCTACGTATAGAGTCACTTTTTTTGACAAGGAGATTGCGGTTGCTCGATATTGAAGAATTTGACAATGCGCTACCTAAATCTATATAGCATCAGCTCTGGCTAAAAAATGCATACAATCTACATTAACTGGCTAGATCTGTGCCATGCTGGTAAACAGAACTGCAACTACAAGTCTTCACGACATGACCATTAGGTTCAGGGTCACCCGAGGCTGCCCTCAAGGTGAGGTACTATCTCCCCTTCTGTGATCACTCCTGATGGATAGTCTGCTTGATAGCCTCGACAGAAGAAAAGTAGATCTGCAAGCTTATGCCAAGATGACCTTGTCATCTTGGCAACGTCCACGTCGGAAAGGGTAGCTTGTAACACCTCCAAAGCACAATGGACGTTGTTCACATTTGGTGCCCGAGGGAGCAGATGTCTGTCAACCTCAGCAAAACTCTAATAACCCCCTTCACCAGGAGGAGAAAATTTCGACGATTCAACGTCACTTTCTCCCAATGGTGGTGATGTCATTCCATTTGGAATGGAATTGAAATATCTTGGCATTATCCTTGATAAAAAACTTACCCGGAACGTTCACTTGGAAAAAGTTTTATACAAAGCCAGACTGTGGATCATTTTGAAATTCAGAAACGCATTTTTGTTAAATTCCATCAGAGAATATCAGTTGAGGAAGTTGATTTGTGACTGTGTGGTAGTTAAATTGAAAGGTTAACTTAAAATCATAAGAGGATGAAAGGTGTTACCTTAGGTACCCGTACCAATCAAACGAAAGAGTCCACAATGCTTCAAAACAACAAACTATGGGAAAGTAAGTAGGTACTGTGGAGAAGAGAAATTACTGATCTCTCAACCAAGGCATCACTTGATTTCCAATCTCTTTTCAAAGTACAATCTGTTCGAAGTTTGTTTTTTAGACAATTCGTCAACCAAGTATCGTTCTTTCACAAACGAAAACTTCGTAGCCTCTCCAGAATTCAAGAAACGAATTGCATTTTGCTAAGAGATTTGAAGTGGTGAGCTTGGAACCTGTTTCTCCATTAAAATAAGAATGGACGTATCCAGGCGATTTTTGTGATTCGTTTTTATTGGCTCAACCCGTATAATGCACAATCAGATACTCAGTTCGGAAAAATTTCGAATCATAGAAACATACCTCCATTATCAGACTAACTAGAAAGCTTCACCAAATGACTTTTCCTGAAAACAAAGCAAAAGAAAATCACGATTTCCAATATGATCACGATCATCCGATTTATTATTTATAGCTTCATTTTTGTCACTGACTGTGTCGTGTTTTTTTTAGATATACATGATCGACCCATGTCTGACATAAATGATGAATATGGGTATTTATGCGCCATCAAATTGATGATCGTAGGATATTTATTGTTTCCAGAAGTGTCGGCATAAAAGCGAATACATAAAACTGTGAACGCTACCACCTATTATTTTCAATTGTAGCAGGTCTCAGGTGTACTCACGATATTCAGAACAGTAAAAACTATATTTCGTCTTGTATAGCAGTACTAAATTGTGAATAACGAGTCGGTTTCATTTACCAGTTTATCAGTATTCGTCTGCACGTAACGATTTCAGCTGTGATACGCCAGCGACGCAAAGTACGGAAATCGCATTCAGAAAATGCCACAATTAAGTATTTTTCAGGTGCTTTTAGGTACCGAAGTCAAAAATTAGATGCTCTGTAACTTACACCGCAACTCAATACTAAAAGTTGCGTTGCTAGCATTATGTAATGCTAGCAACACAATGTAAATAATAATAAAATAATGAATGTTAAGGAAACAATATTAGGTGCTAATTAAGTGCTGAACGGTTAGGATCGTAAAATTTTCTAATTAATATACAAAAGCTTCCAATTTCGCTAAACAAATCTAAGAATCAGGTCTCTCGAAAACGAGGACGAATGCTCAAAGAGACATAAACTAAGCGTGGTAATAAAGTGCTAATTAGGTGCTTGCAAGAAATTAAGATGCAAACGACCATGAATAAGCGGAAAAAAAAATTCGAGATACCTGATTTGAGAAAAAAATTAACAATATACAATGAAGTCTTGAAATGCTCGTAAACTAATACATAGGCAATCAAAATAAAGTGATAATTATTTGCTCACTAGATATTCAGAGTGAAACTAGATTCTATAATGCCTATGGGGCTCATGGACCTGAAAACCACCATGACGTATGTACTAAGTTTTTAAAGTACTTTTCTCAATAAATAATGGCAAGAGAATAAAGTGCTAATTGGGTGCTCATTAGATATTTATAGTGAACCTAGATTCCATAATTGCTATGGGGCTCATGTAACTGAAAACCACCATGACTGATGTACTGAGTTTCTATAGAACGTTCCTCAATAAATAAGGGCAAGAGAATAAATTGCTAATTAGGTGCTCACTAGATATTCATAGTAAACCTAGATTCTATAATGCCTATGGGGCTCATGGTCCTGAAAACCACCATAACTGATGTACTGAGTTCCTATAGAACGTTCCTCAATACCAACACCATTTGATTTAACATAAGGAGTGTGAGATATTATCTTAAACAGACTAAAGAGAAGATTTCGAATTTTAATTTTTCCACTATAATAATAGCAAATATTTATCCTCGCAGGTTTTCAGAGCTTCATACATCTTCAACTGTTGAGTTGACAAAAAAGATCAGACAGGTTTGTCGTCGCCCCATCTGCCTGTGAACAAGATAACCAACTTCATATCCAAAATTTGCCCAATTCCTCGTATAAGGAAAGAAAACTTTCACATATAGTCAGTGGGCATACTTGAAGACTGGCTATAAATCAAATTATGTAAGAACAATTCGTTCAGGCCAGTCTCAACTCTCTACACAGTAGGTTAATGAACTAACAGTCATTGTTCTTAGATAATTTTATTTATAGCCAGTCTACTAGTATGCCCACTGACTATATGTGAAAGAAAATTATGACTATCTTGCCAAATGTTTTTTGTAAAAATGAGGATCAAAACGTTGTTTTATTAAACTCTTGACATTTTCTTAGGAATAGATTATTTTCAGCTTTCTCAGACGTGCACTAACGAAATGAATCGGATACCAATCCAATAAAGAACATCAAATTTTGATCGCGAAAGTCAAGGCATTATGGAACTCAGGTGTTCCGTGAAAATCTAATGAGTACTAATTAGCACTTTATTATCATGCCCTTATTTATTGAGGAACGTACTGTAAGAACTCAGTCCATCAGTCATAGTGATTTTCAGATCCATAAGCCTCACAGGCATTATGGAATCTAGGTTTACTATAAATATCTAGTGGGCATCTAATTAGCACTTTATTCTTTTGCTCTTATTTATTGAGGAATGTACTATAAGAACTCAGTACATCAGTCATGGTAGTTTTCAAGAACATGAGCCCCATAGGCATTATAGAATCTAGGTTTACTCAATTAGCACTTCATTTTGATTGTCTATGTATGAGTTTACGAGAATTTCAAGACTTTTTGTATATTGTTATTTTTTTTCTCTGTGATAAATAATTTTATCACAGTTTTCGAAAGCACGTTATATAACGTGCTTGAGGAAGTTGTGATAAAATTATGAGTTATTTATCAATATTCGAGGGATATTCGGTGAGAAAATTTTTTGCAATTCGAACAAAATAAGTATCTGCCAAACGTTTTTTATTTCTTCAGATATTCCACTGGGAGAAGGGGTAAAACATGCCCAGCTAACATACAGTGTGGTCCAATGGTAACGAAAAAATTATTTTCTATTTATAGTTCGTTCAGTATTGTCTGAGAGTAAATGAATTTCAAGAATGCAAACATGTCGCTACATCAATGAAAGCAACATAGTCGTCTCAAGCAAATAGCGCTGCAATTCACTTACAAAATCATTGAGATATGTCTACCCTCTATATCCCTTGAGGACGCCATTAAATAGGGATATGCGACAAAGGACGCGAAAACACCGACAAAGAATGCGAAAATACCGCCAAAAGAACAGCTCGATGTTTTTTTTATATTACCTTTAACATAATATTAATAGGCGTCGGACTGGGGGTATTGATATAAATTTTCCATTGATATATTCTGTATGATGAGAAGATAATTAAAATATGGTGAAAACAAATTTTGTTCAAATATTTTATTTTGGAAAGGACAATTTATATTTGAAATAGTTTTTTATTATTTAGAATTGTTACCTTCTACAGATCTATAAAATAATCAGAATATTGAATTTACAAATAAATACAAATGTAGAAAGGGCAAAAAGTTACTGCTTTAGATAATTTAGCAAATTGATCAGGATTGATGACAACTGGAATAATTTTTTATAGTATGTGCGATCATCCAGATCCCACATCTATGCTTCGATTCTGATTGTTTTGTAGATATTTTTTCTCAAGCTTTTTGGCCGACTGTTTCCAGAGCAGTGTCTAGGTATTTCTTTTATCAACACATCTTGAAGGTCTTATTATTCGGTGCGATCAATCCTTTAACTCGAGCCCTAACCAACTTTATTAGATTCAATTCACAGTGATGAGGCGGTAACCGAAGAACCGACATTCCTTTAATCTTCGCCATCTCATTGGTGACATACCTGACGAATTTTGACTTACGACGTTTAGCCAAGTTGAGGAGCACCGCTTTTAACATGGTCGATTCAAAAGGAATAGCTTTCATTTGTAACCACTCAGTAATATCTGCTTTCTTCCAACACGACGTCGGCAGCTTCTCCACTCGTCTACTGTGGTAACTTGCTTTATCCATTACTATTACGGATCCCTGCGGAAGTTTCACAAGTATGTTTTTAAACCATTCTTCGAATACTGTGGCATCCATTTCTTGATGATAATCCCCATTTTTCTTCGATTCAAACACCGTCAATCGATCTTTCACGAATCCTTCACTACTGCCTATGTGAGTGATGATAAGACGACGGTCTTTTTCAACTGGAATTTTCAAACCAGTGGACCAACCTTCCATAAAGGCTTGTCTTCCACTTTTGATGTTCTGATCTTGCCAAACCTTCGAGACGGTATGACCCGCATTGCTCTGGCTTTCTTTATTTCTCTTAAATAGTTTCTTCTCCATTCTACAATCTCTGATTTTTCTATCAATATGCTCTTTCTATCTTGCTTTCCAACAGTGAAATTCAGCTCATGTAATATCTTCCATAATCGAGTTCTTCTTATATCAGGAAAAAACTTTATTTGATGTAGGTATTTCGTTTTTTATGTAAAAAGAGTGTACTGTTCTCCTAATAGAATTTTTCACTTCTTTATGGACAACCAAAGACATCCATGTTGTATAGCTGTTTATTCAACGCGCTCTCGAAGTAAACTGAAGAATATCACAAATAACCCCGCTGAAAAGCCAAGTCGGTCTTATTGATGGGGGTATAATTCAAAGGAATATCTATTCGTACCTATTTGTTTGAGATGATAGCTGAAAAATTTGTTTCCCACTCCACAGTCGATTTTCTGTGAAGGGCACCACCCACTATTCACACACTAGAATTCACAATATCGGAAATTATTTCGATGAAAGTCATTTTTGTGGAGGAAAATCAGTTTTTTATCGACCTTTCCTGGTTATTTGTATTGGTATCCAATTTGATAATCAAAAAATTAATCGACATATTCAGCTAAATTTTGAGTCCTAAGATCACTATTCGAGTTGTGCACAACTCACCTCCATTCACCTTCTGACGAAAAATTTATGCCTGGGTATTCTCAGCATTAGATTTAACTTGGTTACTGTGAGTTGATACTGTAATTTTGCTTTTGCTGATACTTCGCAGATTCATCACTCATGGTTATTCTTTTACTAGTTTGTGAGTTTGTATTTGTTTATGATATTGATGAATAAAGCCGATTTATTATTACTATTATCATCATTATTATATTTCTTCCTCGCTTGGGGTTTTTTCATGAGATGGAGCTGTTTCTAGTTAACATATTTTTCTATCAGACGAAGGATTCATATATGCAGTCGATCCGTGTTGAAGTCAGTCGAGTATCAGGCACACTGATATTCAGTTCGGATCTTTCCTGCTTTGAAGAGAGGTAACGAAACGAGTTTGTAGGTGACTTACTCGCGTTGTCTACTGCTGAATGAACGAGCAACATTTGCAAAACTAACCTATGTGAAGTATCTTGAATGAATGTCTGTTGGATATGATTCAACATCCATTGTGGTATTTGCGGTGAAAGTAGTTGTATCCTGGCAGGAAATTACCAGACCAGAACCTATTGTGTAGGTACGTTGGGTGAAATGAATTTTTCGAAACTTAATTTTCTTGAAATAGGGCTGGAGACAGTATGGAGATATAATCATTGAGAAGAATTGTAAAATTATTGGGAACGTTGTGGTTAGACACAATATCGAAGTTACCTGTTGATTTTTAGTTCTTGAAATCCTAATAATGATCACTGACTCAGTTGCATTGTTCATGTAGAACTGTTTCATAAGATATATGATGGAATTGGCCGATACTTGATGAAAATCCATAACTAACGTATTCAAAAAACACTTCATTGAGAGATTTTTACCAAACAGTTTTTAACCATATTTTCCTAAATCCGGAGAAAAACGAAAGCAATCTTGGTGAATTATGGCTTTCGCAAATGATTTACATCCCCCTTTATTCCCGTCTCGGTTGAACCTATGAATGAAGAATATAACGCAAACAGTAGTGGGTTTCAGTGAAAATGTGAAGATTTATGTTCTATATACACCTATATTTCAGAAACTGATGTACTGAAATTGTCTGTATGGAGGTACAAGTTGAATGCAATACCAAGAGCTTCATCAGCTGACTTTGATCCAGATTTATGTTATGTTATTTGTGAGAGTGAACTCACACTGAAGTGTTATTTGAAAACGTTATCATCAGGTCTCGGCCAATTCCATTACATACATATTAGGTGGGCCGAAGGATTCGAAGGCTAACACACAGATGGCGCTGCTAGTATTGAATCCCTTCAATTTTCAGTTACCCCTGACCTTCAAAAGACGCGTGTACAAATTTTACAGCTTGAGGAGTATTGTTTGGTGTGATAGAACATTTTGAGTGAAGCAACTCTTGTTAGTTTGAAGAAAAAAGATAAAAAGGAATTCCGTGAGTTGATGAAAGATTGCTTTTTGCCCAAAAAAAAACTTTTGAGGACAAGGTTTGACTTGGTAAACGTTATTCGGACTTTGTACCAGGAAAATCAACCGTTGAAAAGCGATTAAGTTTGAACGAAGTGAAATGAGCATCGAGGACGATGCCTCAGTTGACACCCCAAAGAGGCTGTTACCGACGAAAACATCAGAAGAAAAGTCCACAAAATAATTTTGGCAGACTTCAAGATGATCGAGATAACTGACGTTCTCAAGATATCAAAAGAACGTGTTGGAAATTTCGTGCATGAATATTTGGGTATGCGAAAGCTCTGTTCAAAGTGGTAGTCGCGCGAGTTTACTATTGACCAAACCGAAATTTTTCTGTCGATATGACAATGGATAAAACATGGCTCCATCATTTCACACCAGAATTAGAAAATCGTCATCTGAGTAGACTGCAAATAGTGAACCGACTCCAAAGCGTACAAAAACGCAACAGACAAGAGCCACATACTCATTTCAGCGCCGCTCTAACATATGAATACCACTTTAGTAGAACTATTTATCTTTTGCTACAAAATAGACCTCAGTTTCAACAAGAACCTCTTCATTAGAACGAAATTTCTTATCGGTGAGTATTTTTTTGAGGTCTGCTAACAGCCAGTAGTCGCTGGGAGCCAAATCTGGCGAATATGGTATATGCGGAAGCAATTCGAAGCCCATTTCATGCAATTTCGCTATCGTTTTCATTGATTTAACGGACTGTACATTGTCTTGATGAAGCTGCACTTTTTTCTTCGAATGGGGTTGTTTTTAGCAATTTTGACCTTCAAACGCCACTGTTGACGATATTTCCCTTCTCAAGATAGTCGCAAACCCCAAAATACCAAGGCCATAGCCTTTTCAGCCGATTGTTGTGCTATCGGGCGCTTTGGGCGATGTTCATCAGTTGCACTCCAATCATATCAATCTCCATCAAAACGATCGTCGTTTTGATTCTGGATTTGTTATGTTTAAACATGGCTAAACACTGCTCAGAATCATTAAGATGTTCTTGTTGTTGGTCAACAGTGAGCTCGCGCGGCACCCACTTTGACCAGAGCTTTTCTGCTATTACTGCCACCATGTCCACATCGTTCCACATCATCAGTGTCTCTACGACTACGATTGAAGTCAGTGAACCAACGTTCAATTGTTGTTCCTGATGGAGCGGAGTAGTATATATGTAGTATATATGCTTTCCTACTTGGCGAAACAGGAGCGGATCGCTAGTAAAATATAAATCCTGAAAATATTTTCGTTATTATTTCACATACAGTTCTTGAAAACATATTCGCATTCATTTCAATAATTTTCCTTTCACGAATTTCACATCAATCTTTTCAGAGTGGTAGGTGGCGTGATATCCTTTTAGCCAAATTATATTTGCAAATCTGTACTCTGAAGTCTGAAAAGAGTATTCTATGTGTATCGTGATATAACCAAAACAAGCTTCTATGATGAAACGTTGGATGATAATACAACTGATCAGTCACTGTGAAATACATCGAAAGCAAACCACATATACAATGTTCAAAGGCCCCCGATAAGTCAATTGAATGCAATGGCAATGTAAAGGGGTGAAATAGTAAAAACATGAGTTTGATGGCAGTTCAAATTCAGTCGTATTACATACTTGATGACTAGTTTGACTAGATTTCATATGGAATAATACCATTATCTGTTCAAATATACAAGGTGTTTCCTAACTATGGTACAAAACTTCAGTGAGTTCAGGTTGTTTTAAGAAAAGAAAGTCCACTGAACATATGTTGAAAGTTGCTTCGTTTCCGAGATACACGGCGCTGAATTTCAAAAAAACGGTATACATGAAATGTCATAAATATCCTAACACCGATTTGGTTGAAATTTGCTACAGCTATTCGAAGTCATAAGGCGCTTATTTAGTCCGAACTAGAAATTACTAGGTCCAGTAGCGTTTCAGTGGGAACTACAGCCAACAATATTGAAAAAAAAAAAATAAAACCACTTACTTTTTTTCCGTTTTTCTTTTTTTCACATTAAAACAACTGAAAATACAGCTTCGTTTTCGAGATCACTTCGTAGAACTATCCATGGACAACATAAAATAAAAACCAAAAGTAAATAATTAACAATTTCGACCTTGAAGTGAATGAGCAAAATGTTCACCTGATGAAATATACGACTGCAATCGATTTGTCATTGATTGTCTGGCACGTTTCAAAATACCTAGATTAAAATCTGTTTTTCTGTTAATCAGCTGTCGCCCCCATAAGAACGACAAATCTCAGAAGTTGAGAAACTTGTGCGAGCTAAGGACTAACGAGGTCTTACCTTTTAACATGTGATTCCTAACATGGCTTGAACAAAAGCAAGGAATCGGCTGCCCCTGCAAAAAAGCTCCCTTACTTATGCACCTACACGGACGGAACCCCAAGAAGGTTGAAGAAGCCGCATCACGACAGTAATGTCGCTGCACCTTCCAAAACCTCCGCGGAGACCACCGTGAGACCCCTCATGGTTGCCGAAGAGTGTGTATGTTTGGCGAGTCTTGGCCTACATCTGCCAGTATAAAGGTGATGTCTCCTAGTGACCTGTCCACCTTCCTGGAAAGGACGGGATGGATGATGACCTAGGAGGACAACTCCTCGGGAGGATGTACAATGGATCACATGTGGCCTAAGTGCTGTGGGTCTACACTTACCCTTCCTACTCTACAGATACAGATGAAGACTGCGACCTGACCAATTTTGCGGTCCTGTACGTCCAATCCAGCGATTAGCGTAGGTGATGTTGAAATGCTGACGAGCAAGCACACTAATATTAGCTGTAGCCCCGTCGTGCATAAACTGCATGTCGCCTCTTTCAAGTACCGGTACTTTCTATAAAAAAAATGGATGAATGACCTCGCGGAAAGTCCATGTATAATTCAGCTTTTAATGTTTCTGGTGAAAAATATGGTATAATTAAGTAGTCACCAATCATTCTAATCCAAACGTCCAGCGAAAATTGTTGCTGAAAACACAATCTTTTGTATCAATTGGTAGTGCTCAAAAATAACAAACTATGAATTCAATATTTGGAGTTGAAAATTCATCAGCAGTAATACCACAAAACCTCAAAGTCCTATTGATTATTTAGCAACACTATGAGAGCTAATAGCACCAGAAAATCAGGATCCCGTAGGATGGTGGTTTTATCTATTCTGGTAGATCGATCGATATTGCTTAAAAATAACAAAGTTTGAGTTTGAAAAAGTGGACATAGACCTGAGGTAATTTTTCGTTCGAGTGGTATTCGTAAAAACCATTTTCAGAAATATTCTCAGCTGAATGCATCGATTTGAGAACAAAATATAAATTTTCGAAATGAATGAATCTCATTACTCGAGTAACCAGAAATGTCTGCAAGAATATTTGTTCAAAATTACAATGTTCGGATAAATCAACAGAGTTCCTAAATGACTAAAGTCGTATTTGACGCGGCTAGATGTATCACCAATACTTCGCGTATTCTTTTCGATTTTTTCAAAATTCAGAATACCGTTTCCATTTGAAAAAAAAATGTTTCATGTGAATGAGTTTTGATTATGAACTTCAAATTTCTGGATATCATACATAGATTATTGGTATCCAAGGAGAAGTTACAATTGAAAGATTATTGTCGCGGTACAGTTAGAGTTGAGTTTCAATATGAAGTCACAATTATTAACGAATATTTGATTTTATTGGTTCAATCTCAACTGGAAAATGGTATGATTCATGAATACATCTAGATTCATGACTATTGTATCGCTGTTGATAAGTAACGTTTCATTGCTTTGAGACTCTGTTTAGGTGGCCTAGTGTTAAATTTTTGCAACATTTTATCAGTTTGAAGGTAGTAATCGAAATGAATGCTACAAAACCTCAAAATGTTATTGATACATTTCCATTTTTAACGGCAACTGTGTTACTCAGCAATACCATGCGAGCAACCAATATGATAAAACCCGTACGATGAGTGGTTTCATCTATTGCTACTGCTTGATTGTTATCGCTCAAAGAAAACAAAGTTTATATGAGATAATTTTTTGAACTGGTGGTATTCGTAAAGATTATCTCAATGAATATTCACAACATCGATGATACAGGTGATTCCTACAGAAGAGTTGAATTTTGTAAAATCTTCTCAAAACCATAATCCACATGTTTTCCAGATGAATATAATACCTTCAATCCGATTGGGCCAAGTGGATCGTCAAAATTTTCGATTGCGGAATAACTCAAATTCCAATATGGCATGCCAAATTCACACTCAGTATCTTCAGAAAGTTAATATTTAGGTTGGAATTTTTAGTGGCCATGTTTGAAAGAAAGATATGCCAAATAATCAAGTTCCACCAATCATCAACAACGGCATTCAGTTAGATATTTTATTGCGATATCGGATAGTTTTTTAACTGGATAAGGCTCCTCTTCATTGCATAGTACCAATGCAACAGTTCCTCGATAGGGCGAGTTTCCATAGAATGGCTACTTAGATCTATCGATTTTATCTATAAGGATAATTGCAGTCAAAAGTTTTCGAGACACAGCCAACTACTGTATTTACTTTACGACTCATATGCCATTTTCATTTCGAAACGAGAACGTCAAAATGTCTCTATTAAGGTGATGTTTCAATTACAGATTCATGTATAAAATTTGTTCAATACATTACACCGCATCAGCTGCAAACTTAGGATAAATGAAAGCAAAGANAAGCATACAACAAACAACAGGTTTGTCGTCGCCCCATCTGCCTGTGAACGAGATAACCAACTGCATATCCGAAATTTGCCCAATTCCTCGTATAAGGAAAGAACACTTTCACATATAGTCAGTGGGCATACTTGAAGACTGGCTATAATTCAAATTATGTAAGAACAATTCGTTCAGGCCAGTCTCAACTCCCTACACAGTAGGTTAATGAACTAACAGTCATTGTTCTTAGATAATTTGATTTATAGCCAGTCTACTAGTATGCCCACTGACTATATATGAAAGAAAGTTATGACTATCTTGCCAATTGTTTTTTGTAAAAATGAGGATCGAAACGTTGTTTTATTAAACTCTTGACATTTTCATAGGAATAGATTATTTTCAGCTTTCTCAGACGTGCACTAACGAAATGAATTGGATAACAATCCAATAAAGAACATCAATTACGGAAATTTTGAGCGCGAAAGTCAATAGGCATTATGGAACTCAGGTTTTTCCGTGAAAATCTAATGAGTACCTAATTAGCACTTTATTCTCATGCCCTTATTTATTGAGGAACGTACTGTAAGAACTCAGTTCATCAGTCATAGTGGTTTTCAGATCCATAAACCCCATAGGCATTATGGAATCTAGGTTTACTATTATTTATCTAGTGAGCATCTAATTAGCACTTTATTCACTTGCCCTCATTTATTGAGAAACGTACTATAAGAAAGTCAGTCCATCAGTCATAGTGGTCCATAGATTCCATAAGCCTCATAGGCATTATGGAATCTAGGTTTACTATAAATATCTAGTGAGCACCTAATCAGCACTTCATTCTCTTGCCCTTATTTATTGAGGAATGTACTATAAGAATTCAGTACATCAGTCATGGTAGTTTTCAAGACCATGAGCCCCATAGGCATTATATAATCTAGGTTTACTATGAATATCTAGTGAGCACTCAATTAGCACTTCATTTTGATTGTCTATGTATGAGTTTACGAGAATTTCAAGACTTTTTTGTATATTGTTATTTTTTTTTTCTGAAATCAAGTATCCCGAATCTTTTTTGCTTATTCACGATCGTTTTCATCTTAATTTCTTGCAAGCACCTAATTAGCACTTTGTTACCACGCTTCGTTTATACCTGATTGAGCATTCGTCCTCGTTTTCGAGAGACCTGATTCTTAGATCTATTTAGCGAAATTGGATTTTTCTCGATGCATGAAAATGATGAAAACGTTGTTGAAGACCAATATGAATGGACCTAAATCAGTGTTGATGACAACTACTGTCAACAATAATATTTTTGACATGTAATTATAATTTTGGGACCTCAAGATATTTTGAGTTTCGGAGTTTTTGAAGCTTATATTATAGTTTCCTCTTCATTGAACTTCTTTGGGCATTTTCACAATCTACAACATGAATAATATGGAAAATATTTTAATTGACAGGGGTATATTTTTACAAATGATTCATTTTTGGGAAATACAAAGATGTTTAGTTCATGCAAAAAAGTGACTTTCAGACACAAACAAAAAAAAACCGTATGGAAACAATTACTTTCATATTTAATTTGAATTATATGGGAAAAATACTTTCGCAACAACTACTTTCACGTGAGCATTGGATTAGACAAAAATCAATTTTTCAATTCAGTCTGTTCTCCAAACATTCATTATGGTATTGAATCAGATACCATTCACAGGATTGCTACACAACATAGTATCTGAAAGAGGGAAAATGTCACTTACATGGAACACTGTCATGCTCAATGGCGGACATACAATGATTCGAAATAAGACACTTGCCTTATTACCTCTTTAGCACCAATCTGGATAGCATTACAAAATGAAGCACTCAATTCATTCATAACATTGCGACTCCATGCCTAGAATGAGTTGAATGGCACTACATAATGATTCATACGCCTCATTTGAGTTGATGCCATAGAGTCGTGGTGTTATGAATGAATTCAATGTTCATATAAAAGAAGGTATTTCAGAAGTATTTTCCTATTCGTGTGATTCAATTTTTATATGAAAATAAACTCTGTCCATCCAAGCAACGTAGTGCTGCAAAACATTACCCAGAGAAGGCTGATTGTACAGAGTCGCACTAAAGAACGACCGAATTTTTCATTATAATATGCGGCTAGGTATAGGAAACTGATTCAAAGTTCAACTGATGAAGAAAACAAAAATAATTTTGGGTATGTAACATAAAACGAACTACAAAAAACTAGGGTTATGTCATTTCAGCAGGACAAACAGATAAACAGTTCTTGATTTCGAAATGGCGTTTTATCGTATGAATTAAAATAGTAATAATTAAATAACAAATCATTCTGTCATTCTGGACCCGGTTATTTGGTTTATAAAGAACTGCTATTGAAAAAATCATCATTGAGATTGATTATCAACTAAATAATTCATTAGATGCACTAATTTTAACATTTCCACTTCTAGTTTATCTTCCACATGCCCTACACAATTATTTCATTTTTCAGCGGTAATAGACGGAATATCTTCACTAAAAATATTTTTAAGATCACAAAATTCAAAAGTAGTATTTTTTTGGCAACATAGTTTTTTATGTTCACCCAAATAGGCTCTATTGGATTGAACTCGCAGTGGTAAGGAGGAAAACGTAATACTATTCTATTATGTGTTTTAGCAATTTCGTCAACAATGCATTTATTATATTTGGTGTTATCGTCGAATGGTATACTTTTTAAACGCATCAAGTCTTGAATTACAGTTTTTTGTGGCTTTAATAGCGTTGTCTTAAACAATTATACGTAGGTACTATGGAACTATGTTCCTTAACCAATTCTCTGAAGAAATGTCATTTCCTCATGTTAGTCGACCTTTTTTTTTGACTTGGAGGCCCACAAAGTGTCGGGGACAAAATTGGTTTCACGTCTTATGTGACATACTATCAACCTTTTTTTTTGTTCCTGAAAAAGGATTCATTTTGTTATAGTTGAAACTAGAAAAGTGTTTTTTTCCATACGAATAACATCACATAACAATAAGAAGTTAACTTGTTCACAAACATACGCGGTTTCTTGAGAGTATAATGAGGTGATTCTTATCAACTCAAATTTTGAACTTAGTTTTACCCACGTTTCATCCAGGTGATACATTTTTCTATTTTCTTTTCTAAAGGCTCCTGTTTTCATTGAATATTGTCGTCTCCACAATACTATTTCTGGTTTCTCGAGCAACAAACTATTTATACCCCTTTTTTTTTATTTAAAACTTATTTTTTTAATAACTCGTGAAATATCAACCTTGTGAAATTTGGTAGATCAGGAACATTGTTCACGACTTTTAGAACTACTTCAGACATTTCGAAAATTTCATACTTTAAAATACCGTATTTGTACACACCATAAGCGTTAAAACGTAACTGACCACTCCGACAGTCTGCGATATATCTGAAACAATGAATTTCGCCAGCCGATTGCAGTTAAATCTGATTGGCCAGCGTGATGAGGCTTGTTTATTTTACCCAATAGATGAAAATGTGCGTGGTGATCATGCTTTGATCACACATCTATCGTTGTTTGGTTTGCTTTTTCTGTTGGATGGATATAGTTCAGTTATTTGGAGAAATGTGTAAGATTTTATTGTCTTTTATATCCCTTTTATGATTTATATGTGTTAACTTTTGTTCTCAGAGTTCCAGCCCCACACGTGGTTGCTGCAAGAGCTTACAGAATATCCAGTCCTGGAAGTAGTACAACAGCTTTGTTTAGAATAGGAAAATTACTGAACCAAGGGGGTTCAAAGAGCCAAAGAAATGTGTAAGATTTTATTGTCTTTTATATCCCTTTTATGATTTATATGTGTTAACTTTTGTTCTTAGAGTTCCAGCCCCACACGTGGTTGCTGCAAGAGCTTACAGAATATCCAGTCCTGGAAGTAGTACAACTGCTTTGTTTAGAATAGGGAAATTGCTGAACCAAGGGGGTTCAAAGAGCCAAATGGTTGTGGACGATTCTAACGTCTCACGGAGACTAAGTTGGGAGAGGTGAGTATAATAGAGCGTGGATTACGGGTGATTGTTTTGTTAAATATCCCTTTTGCTCAGGAAAATACCACGAGAAATACCATAAAAATATTCCAACAATAAAGAATTAGTGATTTAATAATTAGATGAATATCTACGAATGAAATGAAAATGAAATGAAACATATACGTTGATGCACCCTAACAAACAGGGATTTATTTTCCGAAGCACCGATGTTTTCCGAAGCACCGGATTTTTCCAGAAAATGTTTTTGCGCGAAAATTCTTTAACTCATATGCCATTTTCATTTCGAAACGAGAACGTCAAAATGTCTCTATTAAGGTGATGTTTCAATTACAGATTCATGTATAAAATTTGTTCAATACATTACACCGCAACAGCTGCAAACTTAGGATAAATGAAAGCAAAGAAATTCACAATCACAGAGTCAGGGATAAACTGCTTGCCAATCCCAACGAGTCTAGATCCTTCTGGTCGGAACCTGAAGCTGTTAATCAGAACTTTACAAAATCCACAATTCTACCACTAACACAAACGGATGGTTCAATTGCAACAACAGCCGTAGAAAAAGCAAATCTACTAAAGTTCGTTCAGTATTGTCTGAGAGTAAAAGAATTCCAAGAATGCAAACATGTCGCTACATCAAAGAAAGCAACATAGTCGTCTCAAACAGATAGCATTGCAATTCACCCACAAAATCATTGAGATATGTCTACCCTCTATATCCCTTGAGGACACCGCTAACGAGCCATTAAAATAGGGATATGCGACAAAGAACGCGAAAATACCGACAAAGAATGCGAAAATACCGCCNCTGAGATTTCAAACCGATTGTGTTATTCAATTGACCTGGATTGTGAGAATTTAAATTTTGTGTTATGTGCTATATAAAAGATTTTTGTAAAATTATTTTTATCATTTCTAGAGGCTATGTCACGCACAAGGAGCAATCTTGCGATTGTCTCTTCAGTGATGCCATTGTTTATTGTTCATTTATTCAGCTCTCAAGCACTACTCATATAATTGTTCTATTTTGTTATTGTTCTGTAATTTACACACACACAGGGTTTTACCTTCAGTGGAAGTATCCGTTTATTCATCAAGGTATATTGTACTTCATATACTTCATTTTATATTTATGTATTATGATTTGCTGATGAATAAATTATGATTGTTATATGCCATTTCCATTTCGAAACGAGAACGTCAAAATGACTCTATTAAGGTGATGTTTCAATTACAGATTCATGTATAAAATTTGTTCAATACATTACACCGCATCAGCTGCAAACTTAGGATAAATGAAAGCAAAGAACTTCACAATAAGAGAGTTAGGGATGAACTGCTCGCCATTCCAAACGGGTCTACATCCTTCTGATCGGAACTCGAAACTGTTAATCAAAACATTACAAAATCGACAAATCCACCACTAACACAAACGGATGGTTCAATTGCAACAACAGCCGTAGAAAAAGCAAATCTACTAGCTGAACAATTTGCGTCCCACTCCACAGTCGATTTTCTGGAAAGGGCACCGCCCACTACTCCCACACTAGAATTCACAATACCGGAAATTACTTTTCGACAGCGTCTAGTCAGGCGTTATTTCTTCTTCTTGGAAAATTATTCGCGTTCAGCCTATCCCCGAAAAGGGCCAGAAAAATCTTCCAAATAACTATAGACCTGTCCCTTTGCCATCAGTGATATCAAAAATCATGAAGAAAGGCGTAAACCACCATATCCTCAAATTTATGGAAGACTTCAACATCTTCAGCGATCATCAGACTGGCTTTCGGAAACAACAGCCTTTAACAAACGACCTTATGTCATGTGTCACCCATATTAGGAATAATGCAATCGAGAAACATGAAGAATCAAGAGCTGTTGCGCTTGATATTTCTAAGGCCTTTGATCGTGTGTGGCATGAGAATTTGCTGGCCAAACTTCGATGCTATGGCTTGTCGGATCATTTATGTGTATGGCTCTTCAGCTTCCTGAAAGAACGTTTCCTGCAAGTGACCGTCGATGGATATCTCTCGAATACTTTCACCATAAACGCTGGTATTGCCCAGGGATCCATAGTGTCTCCAACCTTCTTTTTATTGTATGTCAACGACTTATTGAGAAAAAGCAAGAATCCAATATATTGCTTTGCTGACGACAACAGACTTGTTTCGTCAACCTTTTGTGTCCTTGCAATTTGACTTGCAATTTACGGATATTGCGGGTTGTGCGCAGTTTGTCGCTTTAGTGCGTTTTGAATCCAATGAAAAATTAATGGAAGAAATACTATTTTGCAAAGCCCTTCCCTCAAACAGTACAGGTCAGTGTTTGCATAACATGATTTTTGAAGCTACGCAAGATATGAATATCGATTGGGAAGAAAAATGCATTGCTATTTGTGGTGATGGAGCAAAAGCTATGACTGGTGCAAAAAAGTGGATTTATTGCTAGATTGAAAGAACAAATGCCGAACGCTTCTTGGATGCATTGCTTTGTTCATCGCCAAGTTCTTGCGGCCAAAACCTTGCCACAGGAATACAGTCAAGTTCTAAATATTATTATAAAAATTGTAAATTCAATTAAAGGAAAAGCGTTGCATCATTTTTGAAGACATAAAGGCACTCCACCAAAATTTACTTAACCATACAGAGGTTAGGTGGTTGTAGTATTGACCATCAGAGTTATGGTACTCCAAGCTGAACGTTTAATATATTTACAGCAGACCAAGTCGGAATACTCTGAATTTATTTGTAACCCGGATTTTCTTTTAAAATTCTTTCTGACGTATTTGATTATTTCAATATCTTGAATAGAAGTCTTCAAGGGCGAGATGGAAATGTCATCACTGCAAAAGACAAAATACGTGACTTGACAAAGAAAATTGATACAGTCTTATATTGAAGAAGTCGGATGTGAGATAAACATCAAGGAGTATATATATCCTGGTATGAAAACGGTGTTAGATAATTTGAAAGAAGATTTATGTCGTTACTTTTCTGTGCAAGAGATATCGGAAAACACTGAGCAAAGGTGGATCTTGAATCCATGTTCAACTGCAGCTATAAATAAAGCGAATTTAACAACTAAGCTCAAAGAAAATCTGCTGGAAATATCTGTCGATGGCATGTTACACTTAGAATTCAAGTCTGTCAATTTGGGTAGCTTTTGGTTAGAAGCCACCTCATATTTGTGCTAGTTGATATTTTCATCAATGGCACAAATAAAAAGCAAGCAAAGAAATCGCTTGAATTTAGAAATGACTTAATTCTCAATGTAGCAAACACGGAACCACGATGAGAAACATTGATTGATCGAAAACAAGCGCAACCTCCGCATTAGGAGTGACAAGTAGACGTAGGCTTTAATTTTTTGTTAATTTGTTTGTATTAAAGCGTACAAATTTTTACCAGTATATGCTTTTTAATAACAACATTTCCTTAATAAATCTATCTTTATAAACTTTAATAATTTTTACTGAGGTAGTTTTTTATCCTTGCGCGACCCCCTACAGAAGCATCGCGACCCCCCAGGGGGTCGCGAAAGTCGCGGTGCTCTGGAACATCGAAGAAAGATTGGAGATTTGTCTCTCATCTATAGATACTCTCACAGAAAGTGTTCATATGACTTGGCACATTTGATTCCACCAAGAACGGTACATATCAGAAGTACGCGACGGACTGTGGCTGCTTATCGTTTTGAGGTTCAACTCAGTATACCTTGAACTTCACTATTTGAGAACTCTTCCATCTGAAGAGCTGCGTTTATGTGGGATAAACTTCCTTAGAACGTTTCACCAAATGGATTCAATCTCCAGCGATTCAAATCCAACGTGAATCGCTACTTTCGCACAGGTACCGCTCGTAGAGCGCATTAAAAAAAAGTTAGCAAGAAGCAATACAAATTCCTGTCTTCAATGTTCTAGAATATCAATGTTACTTTTGATGTTTGGGTTTTCAATTAGGCGGATGACTTTTTAATAGAATCAATCAATCGGTTAATCAACTTTATTATCTGGGATCCATTACAAGCATGGAAATCGTGGAAAAAACACACAAAGTAACAATACACAATGAGTACCAATCGGTTAGTGAAATATTAGAATCTTTGTGGCCACATGTTTGGAGCCGAGCTCCAAACAAGATCTCGTTGGAGCCTCATAAATTGAGAAGATTTGAATATAATTCGAGTTCAAAATAATTGGGAAAGAAAGTTTTTGGCTTTCTACTACTCCTTCTCGATACTTTCTTTCAGTTCGTGTCTGAAAGTTACTTCTTTGCATCATCTACACATCCATGTATAGAGTTACTTATTTTTAAATTGATTACTTCCTACTTCCTTACTTTCTTTGGAAGATTCCCTCATCCTTTTTACTTTCTTTCCCAAACATTAATCACTCCTAAAAATATAAACCCTCCAATTTCAAAATAATGTTATGACTTTTT
Source organism: Leptinotarsa decemlineata (assembly GCF_000500325.1). NCBI lineage: Eukaryota > Metazoa > Arthropoda > Insecta > Coleoptera > Chrysomelidae > Leptinotarsa > Leptinotarsa decemlineata. The sequence continues at coordinate 53,136 of NW_019290439.1, forward strand.
TATTTACTTTGAGTGTTATGATTGGGCCAAAACGTATTGGTATCCAATTTGATAATTGAAAAATTAATCGACATATTCAGCTAAATTTTCAGTCCTAAGGTCACTATATCGAGTTATGCACATTCACCTTCTGACGTAAAATTTATGCCTGAGTTTTCTCAGCATTACATTTCACTTGGTTTCTGTGAGTTGATACTGTAACTTTTTTCATATCTTCATATACAGCATTTTGTTGCCGGTAAAAATGAGCTTCGAACGAGTGACGTTCCTGCATCAAAATCAAAGTATGCCTATTGATTTTTACTATAAAAATAAAATTAAAAATGAGTTATACCGATGTATAAGAGAATAAATATTTTGGAATGGAATTCTTCAGTCTTCAGACTTGTTCTAATTTCTGCTAGAGTATTAGTACATCACTAATACGCAGATTCATCACTCATGGTTATTCTTTTTCCAGTTTGTAAGTCTGTATTTGTTTATTATATTTATGAATAAAGCCGATTTATTATTACTATTATCATTATTATTATATTTCTTCCTCGCTTGGGGCTTTGTTCATGAGATGGAGCTGTTTCTAGTTAACATATTTTTCTCTCAGACGAAGGATTCATGTATGCAGTCGAACCGTGTTGAAGTTAGTCGAGTCTCAGGCACACTGATATTCAGTTGGGATCATTCCGGCTTTCATGAGAGGTAATACCTCGAAACCAATTTGTAGGTGAATTATACTTGCGTTATCTACCGCTGAATGAACGAGCATCATTTGCAAAAGTAACCTATGTGAATTATCTTGAATTATTGTCTATTGGATATAATTCAATATCAATCGTGGTATTAGCGGTGAAAGTAGTTGTTTTCCGACAGGCAATTACCAGAACCTACTGTGTAGGTACGTTGGGAAAAATGAATGTTTCGAAATTTCATTTTTTGATAGAAATAGGGTTGGAGACAGTATGGAGATATAATCTTTGAGAAAAATTGTAACATTATTGGAAACGATATGTTTAGACACAACATCGAAGTTACCTGTTGATTTTAATTTCTTGATGAAAATCCATAACTAATGTATTATATAACTAATGTATTCATAAAACACTTCATTGTGGGATTTTTACTAAACAGTTTTACAAAAACGCTACCCTTGTTCCGCCATATAATGGCTTCTTCGGGCGTGTCTTTACTGTAAAGACAGGCCTGAAGAAGCCATTGTATGGCGAAACACGTGTTGCGTTTTTGTAAAACTGTTTAGTAGAAATCTCACAATGAAGTGAGGTACTGTCGAAAAATCTTTTTTGCATCATGGATTATACAGTCAGAATTAAGATTGTTTCGCTCTGATTTTTCTTTGAAATCAATTAACGTTTTCTCTTGAAGTCGTAATCATTGAATCATCCATCTATGTTTATGATGAAATTGTGAATTTGACAAAATTCTGAATAACGGCTTAAGCGACTGCAGGCACTCATTTCGAAGTTCTAGTTTTCCGTATGTTTTTGATTTGCAATTGATGTGTTTGTTGTTGATGTTGTGGGTGTGAACATTAACAAACCTGATTAGATATTCCAGCTAGATTATTCATATTTTGTATTATATATCTGATTATCAATATACTGTTTAATTTCTGATCAATTCACTATGTTTCCAATGGCATTTTCCCTGAGGTGACGTCAATTCGGGTCCTATTTCAAAAATAATTCAAGTACAACTCCGAAATGAAGTTAACTGGATAATATAGTAACCAATTTGAATGTTTTACACAGAGGGATTTCCATATTTTCCTAAATCCGGAGAAAAACGAAAGCAATCTTGGTGAATTATGGCTTTCGCAAATGATTTACATCCCCCTTTATTCCCGTCTCGGTTAAACCTATGAATGAAGAATATACGCAAACAGTAGTGGGTTTCAGTGAAAATGTGGAGATTTATGTTCTATATACCTATATTCCAGAAACTGATATACTGAAATTGTCTGTATGGAGGTACAAAGTTGAATGCAATATGATAAAATACCAAGACTTTCATCAGCTGACTTTGATCCACATTTATGTTATGTTATTTGTGAGAGTGAACTCACACTGAAGTGTTATTCGAAAATATTACGAATTGTCATCAGGTGTCGACCAATTCCATTACATACATATTTGGTGGGCCGCAGGATTCGCAGGCTAACACACAGATGGCGCTACTGGTATTGAATCCCTTCAATTTTCAGTTACCCCTGACCTTCAAAAAACGCGTGTTCAAATTTTACAGCTTGAGGAGTATTGTTTGGTGTGATAGAACATTTTGAGTGAAGCAACTCGTGTTAGTTTGAAGAAAAAAGATAAAAAGGAATTCCGTGAGTTGATGGAAGATTGCTTTTTGACAAAAAAAACTTTTGACTTGGTAAACATTATTCGGACTTTGTACTAGGAAAATCAACCGTTGAAAAGCGGTTAAGTTTGAACGAGGTGAAATGAGCACCAAGGACGATGCAGGCAGTTGACGCCCCAAAGAGGATGTAACCGACGAAAACATCAGCAGAAAAGTCCACAAAATAATTTTGGCAGACTTCAAAGTGAAGATGATCGAGACAGCTGACGCTCTTAAGATATCAAAAGAACGTGTTGGAAATTTCGTGCATGACTATTTGGGTATGCGAAAGCTCTGTTCAAAGACCAAAAACATGATGATTCTGAGCAGTATCTGACTATGTTCAAACAAAACAAACTGAATTTTTTTTGTCAATATGACAATGGATGAAACATGGCTCCATCATTTCACACCAGAATTAGAAAATCGTCGTTTGAGTAGACTGCACGTAGTGAACCGACTCCAAAGCGTGCAAAAACGCAACAGCCAAGAGCCACATATTCATTTCAGCGCTGCTCTAACATATGAATACCACTTTAGTAGAACTATTTATCTTTTGCTCCAAAATAGGCCTCAGTTTCAACAAGAACCTCTTCATAAGAACGAAATTTCTTACCGGTGAGTATTTTTTGGAGGTCTGCTAACAGCCAGTAGTCGCTGGGAGCCAAATCTGGCGAATATGGCATATGCGGAAGCAATTCGAAGCCCATTTCATGCAAGTTTACCATCGTTTTCATTGATTTGAGAGACTGTACATTCTCTTGATGAAGCTGCACTTTTTTTCTTCGAATGCGGTCGTTTTTTAGCAATTTTGACCTTCAAACGCCACTGTTGATGATATTTCCCTTCTCAAGATAGTCGCAAACCCCCAAATACCAAGGCCATAGCCTTTTCAGCCGATTATTGTGCTATCGGGCGCTTTGGGCGATTTTCATCAGTTGCTCTCCAGTCATATCAATCTCCATCAAAACGATTGTCGTTTTGATTCTGGATTTGTTATGTTTAAACATGGCCAAACACTGCTCAGAATCATTAAGATGTTCTTGTTTTTGGTCAATAGTGAGCTCGCGCGGCACCCACTTTGACCAGAGCCTTTCTGCTATTACTGCCACCACGTCCATATCGTTCCACATCATCAGTGTCTCTACGACTACGTTTGGAGTCAGTAAACCAACGTTCAATTGTTGTTTCTGATGGAGCGGAGCCCTTATAACAGTTTTCAAGCTATTATTTCGCTTCAACGGTATTTTTTCCATCAAGAAGCAGTGTAGAATCAAAACACGGAATTGTTCCTTAAATAACAAAAGCAGTGTCACTCTTAGCACAATAACTCACAAACTTTTGAGTAGAATATCATGAAATTTCAACCGCCTTCTTTTGAAGGTTAGTACTTACTGAAACTAGTGCCATCTATCTGTTAAACCCGAGACTTTTCAGCTCTCCTACCTGGGCGAAACAGGAGCGTATCGCTAGTAAAATATGAATCCTGAAAATATTTTCGGGATTATTTCGCATACAGTTCGTCAAAACATATTCGCATTCGTTTCAATAATTTTCCCTTCCCGAATTTCACATCAATCTTTTCAGAGTGGTAGGTGGCGTAATATCCTTTTAGTCAAATTATATTTGCAAATCTGTACCTACTCTGAAGTCTGAAAAAAGTATTCTATTTGTATCGTGATATAACCAAAACAAGCTTCTATGAAACGTTGGATGATAATACAACTGATCAGTCACTGTGAAATACATCGAAAGCAAACCACATATACAATGTTCAAAGGCCCCCGATAAGTCAATTGAATGCAATGGCAATGTAAAGGGGTGAAATAGTAAAAACATGAGTTTGATGGCAGTTCAAATTCAGTCGTATTACATACTTGATGACTAGTTTGACTAGATTTCATATGGAATAATACCATTATCTGTTCAAATATACAAGGTGTTTCCTAACTATGGTACAAAACTTCAGTGAGTTCAGGTTGTTTTAAGAAAAGAAAGTCCACTGAACATATGTTGAAAGTTGCTTCGTTTCCGAGATACACGGCGCTGAATTTCAAAAAAACGGTATACATGAAATGTCATAAATATCCTAACACCGATTTGGTTGAAATTTGCTACAGCTATTCGAAGTCATAAGGCGCTTATTTAGTCCGAACTAGAAATTACTAGGTCCAGTAGCGTTTCAGTGGGAACTACAGCCAACAATATTGAAAAAAAAAAAATAAAACCACTTACTTTTTTTCCGTTTTTCTTTTTTTCACATTAAAACAACTGAAAATACAGCTTCGTTTTCGAGATCACTTCGTAGAACTATCCATGGACAACATAAAATAAAAACCAAAAGTAAATAATTAACAATTTCGACCTTGAAGTGAATGAGCAAAATGTTCACCTGATGAAATATACGACTGCAATCGATTTGTCATTGATTGTCTGGCACGTTTCAAAATACCTGGAGTATCCCTTATGACATTGCAATAGTGAATTATTCGATTCCCCAAGTCATATACATCTAGTACAGGAGTTTCATAAACAAGAGCCTTCAGATGACCTCATAAATAGAAATCTGAAGGATTCATATCAGGACTGCGAGGAACTGAAACTCCCCAAAAGTCTTTGCAAAACATGCCACCGAGGACCAGCCTACCCAAGCTAAGGTGTGAGGAATCGTGCCGATAGGTGAATGGCCACAGGGTGATATGTGGTTACGGACGATCCCCTTGGGGAACTGAGCGAAACCTCATTATAATTAGGCTACCTCTGGTAATGCGGGGCTCTGCTAGAGGTGACCAACTCTTCCCTTGCTACTCGTGGGAACACAAATGAATGAAACAAACACAAAAACAGAAACAACAAAAAAAAACAATCCCGACACTGGACCGAAATGCTCACTTCAAACTAAGGCGGTGGCTGGGGATGAACGGAAATGTCCACCCCAATCTACCGCTTGGAATGAGGCTGGACATAGCAGATCACCTCGTGATGTAATATAAAGGCCAAGGCGTAAGCACAGTTGCGGCACCGAGGCCAAAAATCTGTTTGAAATCTGTTTTTCCGTTAATCAGCTGTCGCCCCCATAAGAACGACAACTCTCATAAGTTAAGAAACTTGTGCGAGCTAAGGACTAACAGGGTCTCACCTTTCAACGTGTGATTCCTAACACGTCTTGAACAAAGTCAACGAACCAGCTGCCCCTGCAGGAAAGCTCCCTTACTTATGCACCTCCACGGAGGGTACCCCAAGAAGGTTGAAGAAGCCGCGTAACAACAGTAATGTCGCTGCACCTTCCAAAACCTACGCGGAGGCTACCGTGAGACACCTCATGGTTGCCAAAAAGAGTATGTGTTCGACGAGTCTTGGCTTACATCTGCCAGTATAAAGGAGATGTCTCCTAGTGACCTGGAAATGACAGGATGGACGATGACCTAGGAGGACAACTCCTCGAGAAGATGTACAATGGATCACATGTGTCTTAAGTGCTGTGGGTCTACACTCACCTTTCCTACTATACAGATACAGATGAGGACTGCGACCTGACAAATTTTGCGGTCCTGTACCTCCAATTCAGCGATTAGCTTAGGTGATGTCGAAATGCTGACGAGCAAGCATACTAAAATTAGCTGGATCCCCGTCGTGCATAAACTGCACGTCGCCTCTTACAAGTACCGGCACTCTTTATAACAAAATGGATAAATGATCTCGCGGAAAGTCCGTGTATAATTCAGCTGTTAATCTTGCTGTTAAAAAAATGGGACAATTAAGTAGTCACCAATCATTCTAATCCAAACGTCCAGCGAAAATTGTTGCTGAAAACACAACCTTCTGTATCTCAGAAACGAAGCAACTCCGGACATATGTTCATATCGTTTGATTATTTTCATAAAACGACCAAACGAATTACTCTAGATAGAGTTTGTCATCGTAACCGAAACGAGTGACTGCGAAAGAAAAAACTTTTGCCTGCACTATTTTTGAAACGAAAACTTTGTTATTCTACAATACCATGTTATTTTTGTGCAATTGGAAGTGATCAAAAATATCAAACCGTGAATTTAACATTTGGAGTTGGAAATCCATCAGCAGTAATACCACAAAACCTCAAAGTCCTATCGATTATTTAGCAACACCATGAGAGCTAATAGCACCATGAAATCAGGATCCCGTAGGATGGTGGTTTTATCTATTTTGGTTGAGTTTGAAAAAGTGAACATTGATCTGAGGTAATTTTTCGGTCGAGTGGTATTCGTAAAAATCATTTTCCGAAATATTCTCAGCTGAATGCATCGATTTGAGAACAAAATATCAATTCTCGAAATGAATGAATCTCATTACTCGAGTAACCAGAAATGTCTGCAAGAATCTTTGTTCGAAAGTACAATGTTCGGATAAATCAACAGAGTTCCTAAATGAATAAAGTCGTATTTTACGCGGCTAGATGTATCACCAATACGTCGCGTATTCTTTTCGATTTTTTCAAAATTCAGAATAACGTTCCCATTCGAATTAAAAATGTTTCATGCGAATGAGTTTTGAATTTATAGGGCTTGAACCACCGACCAACACGGCAGTCAATTCGAGTGAGTGAACAAAGCACCCACGCCGAACCGCTTGGCTACCGGCTGACCAATAAGATAGATAAATACATCAGATAAGTAACGTTTCATTGCTTTAAGACTCTGTTTAGGTGGCCTAGTGTTGAATTTATGCAACATTTTATCGGTTTGAAGGTAGTAATCGAAATGAATGCTACAAAACCTCAAAATTTGTTGGATAAATTTCCATTTTTAACGGAAACTGTGTTACTCGGCAATATTATGCGAGCAACCAATATGACAAAACCCGTAAGATGAGTGGTTTCATCTATTGCTGTTTGCTCGATTGGTATTGCTCAAAAATAAGTGGTTTCATCTATTGCTGTTTCCTCGATTGGTATTGCTCAAAAATAATAAAGTTTATGTGAGATAAGTTTTGAAACTGGTAGTATTGGTAAAGATTATCTCACTGAATATTCTGAACTGGATGTATAGATGATACAGGTGATTCCGACAGGAGAGTTGGATTTTGTTAGATCTTCACAAAACCGTAATCTACATGTTTTCCGGATGAATATAATACCTTCAATCCGATTGGGCCAAGATGATCGTCAAAATTCTCGATTTTGGAATAACTCAAATTCTGATATGGCACGCCAAATACACACTCAGTATATTCAGAAACTGAATGTTTAGGTTGGAATTTTTGGTGGACATGTTTTAAAGCAATCCAAAATATTTGCTCAATAATCAAGTTTCACCAATCATCAACAACTGCATTCATTTAGATCTTTTATTGCGATATGGGATAGTTTTTCAACTGGATGGGGCTACTCTTCATTGCATAGTACCAATGTAACAGTTTCTCGATAAGGCAAGTTTCCATAGAATTGCCACTTAGATGTATCGATTTAACTTCACTAGATTTTTTATATAAGGATAATTGCAGTCAAAAGTTTTCGAGACACAGTCAACTACTGTATTAACTTCACGAGCAGAAATTACCTAGTGTCATAGGCTACTAACACCTGTAGGAAACAAAAGGTCATTTATATCATTGTGAGTAAGTTAATGGTTCTTAGTTCAAACATTTGATGGAATATATTTTCTTCACTTCCACTTCCTAACTCGGAATTGAATTCAAACCTAAAAAAGTTTGTTTAAATATTCATCAAAAACGATAAAGAGTTAGGTGTTTATTTACCCTTGAGTATGTGTAGATGTTCAAAACCTAGTGTTATAATTAAACTGTTATTCTTCACTTCCACTTCTTAATTCGAAATTGAATACAAACGTAAAAAAGTTTGTTTAAATATTCATCAAAAACGATAAAGAGTTAGGTGTTTATTTACCCGTGAGTATGTGTAGATGTTCAAAACTTAGTGTTATAATTAAACTGTTCATTTATAATACCTGCTATAAACATTATGTATCATAGTTAAATGAATATATCTATCTATCTATAATTGAAAGACCTGTCAAACAAGATAACATTTAACAATTATTCACATTTGAAATTATTGACATGTGGGTTGTAATAGGGTGGCTGAAAAAAAAATGTTATGTTTCACGACTTTTCTACAGTATCAAATGACTCATTCAGGATGGCTCGTTTCAACTGGCCTACATATTTTCCTTCCAGTGTACGGCATTTTGGTACTTTCATTTTTAGTCTCTACGTTAATGGAAACAAGTTCTGGAATTTCGCCATTGTCTTTTTTCAACACTCTCGGTGAGATTGTCCTTTCCACCATTTTCTCGTCGTTATTACAAAATCTTGATGGAGAAACCGTTCACAGTGAGAATATTAAAAAGTTGCTGGAGAAATCTAATTCAAAATCGACTTATTATTCCATCATCACAATTAGTACTTACACTGTGCCATTTCACAATGGAATCGTGACTGAAGAGAGAGAATTGACTTAAAGAACAGTCTGTGAGAAAATTGAGTTTGGGTTTTGGGATTACCTACTTATTGAAGGGACAATATATAGCCATTACTAGAAAACAAAAATTTCAAGTGTGTTACAGTATTCAAAGAAACATATTTCGTAGTTTTTTGGAAACTGGGGGAGAATTCTGAATGATCTGATACATTTTGGTGAGATCCCATCAAGATCCATCTAGTTACGTTTGGTACATAGAAGTTGACGACTTATAGTGTTAAATGCTNAGTGGGTCCATTCGACCCTCCACCGCAACCCGGAAGGATTTATTGTGGCTCACATTAATCAACACTCGACGAAATGAACCCAGCTTCTTAACGAAGCCGATTAGTTTGTATGGTGAGTGGTCTTTCAGGTCAGATGGTAAGAGTTTGGCTCTGCCCAACTCTAAAAACCTGATTCGGTTCCCAGCGGGGCAGGCACAAATTATGTGCTCTGCTGTTTCATCATTTTTCCAAACATTTTCCATTTTCCAAACACACACTGTCTTCCGACAGTCCAAGTCTCTGCATATGATGATTCAAATGACAGTGGCCTGTAAGAAGGCCTGTTAGACATCGTAGTTTATCCCTACTGTAGTCCAACAACTGTTTGATATCAAGCTTCGAAGGGTGAATAAACACCTTGGAGTGAGCCAATCCTGGAAGATTCTGCCAGAAGTCCATAAATCTTCTTGCCACCCAGGTGCTCAATCTTTGTTTGGCAAAACCTAACGCGATGCCAATGACAGGTTCTCGTTCGATGAAGCTGCTTGCAGCACCCTCCTTTGCAAGGGAGTCAGTAGCCTCATTGCCTTCCAGGCCAGTATAGCCAGGAATCCAGACCAGAGACAATCTTCTAAGTCTTCCTATCGACAAGAGTCGTTTTTGGCAATTTGCTACCAATTTAGACGTTGCTCGGTAGGAGCCAAGAGCTAAGAGCTTCCAATGCTGCTTGACTATCCGAAAATATTTTTATTAAGTTGTTTATGAGGTTGGATTTTTCCCATCTCTCCGCACACAATTCAATAGCGTAAATTTCCGCTTGTAATACAGTCACATAGGTTCCTAGGCGTGTTGATATCTCTGTACTGGGTCTGCGACCCAGCCTCTTTCCCTGGTTTTCTCGACGAGAAGTTAGCCGTCTTCGTGTCCTGAGAGGCAACCATTTTCCCAGCTTTGGAATGGGTGTGAACCGCTGGTTTCCCACTATGTTTGGGTGTAGGTTTGATTAAACTTCTCCCCATAGGTGGATTTTCACTCGGCCCCGCTTCATTCACTCTAATGGGTACTCTAGAGTGACTCGGTTGAGTAGTTTCCTGCTGGGAGGGTGTCCGGGTTTTAGGGCGGAGTAAGACTTGCCCAAAACCAAAATGTGGTCTGAAACCCATCCTCGCCAGCACGGCCATGGATCCTTCGTCAACAGCGAAGGTCCTTTTTTTGACCAGGGCCTGACTTTGCCTTGTGGAGAATAGTCCACTCCAAGGTTGACAAACCATGGTTCATTTTCCTCAATCTAGTAAGGACCTGGTCGGAGGTCAGTCTGTGACTGCCTCTGTCAGGTAGGTGAGCCACACAGATGTGTGGCTTCGAAACTTGGTCCCTTGTGACGCCTTTCGGAGAAGCGCTCTCCCACGTTTACAGGGTATTAACTCCACCCTCAAGCCAGTCGGCGCTAACCTGATCCTCACAGAATATATGTAACCATCCAGGCCAAAAAACGCAGCTCTGGAATTGTACCTGTGGCCCATCATCTGGAATGAACTCTACAGCCGACAAAATAGCCCCCTGAAGAGATTCCAACTGATTGGCCATTTATGAGGTAGTCGTATAATCAAGGTGCAAGATTCCCACCTTGACACCCGCGACAACCTCCTCATATGAGGGTTTTTGAATGTCAGCTACACCTGACGACACCTGGCGATTCAGCCGTGCAGGGTTTTTTGCCTGTGTCAATCATTATTTGAGCGTGAAAGTTTGCTAACATGCTCGTGGAGGTTTGTTCCTCCACCAGAGACAGATCCTGCGTACGCCGCTCAAGAATTTGGTGCAAGGCGGTTTCATAAGTTACTCCGCTCTTGAGGAGACGATTCAGTCGCTTCCTGACTGCACCACTATACCTTCTTTTTAGATTCAGTTATTGGATTAGGAGTTGGAGAGGTAAAAAACTTTCGCTCCCGATCTGAAGTTACAGGGAGGTCAGTTGGAGTCGTAAGCTCGACATTCATTTCTTGTTGTGGAATTGGCCGCGTTGGTAGTGCGCCCGACTCACGATCGAGAGACCGTGGGTTCGATTCCTGCCTCGACCAGATATTTTTCTCGAAAAATTTATCTGGTTGAAGCTGGAATGATTCTGCAACCGTGTTAGGAATCACACGTTGAAAGGTGAGACCTCATTAGTCCTTAGCTCGCACAAGTTTCTCAACTTCTGAGAGTGGTCGTTCGTATGGGGGCGACAGCTGATCAACGGAAAAACAGATTTTAAACAAATTTCTGTAGACTCAGCGTTAGACTGAATCCCTGATTGACTTTCCGATAAGATTGTTTTTTCAATTGGCCATATATTTGTTCAGTAGCTGCCTTCTCTGAAATTTTCAATATCCCTGATAGTATTTTCAAGGGTCCTAAATCATTCTAGCATATTGGCTTGGATATTTGTCCAGATAACATCTTTCAGTCACGCATTATTTATAATGTTCGTGTCACATTAATACAACCAGGTTCATGAAATTCCCGGATATACCTCATTTTGAAAACTGTCATAACTTTATAATTACAAATTATTTTATATTTTTCTACACTTTCACCTTCGAAAACTGCCTGTCCCAACTTTTGCGCATTCTGGTGTCAATAAAATTATCCTACTGGTAACTCACAGTTCCACGATATTTCAAAAAGTATGAAGAAGTGACCTAAATTGTTAGATGAATACTGGAAATATCCGCGAAAACTATTTTTAGAGTGCAATTCGCATTAGTCTTAACTAACCTAACATACCCGAATATCAATTTTCAGAAAAGATAGATTGGATGAAGCTTGTCAGTTACGTCTGCGGCAATCAGCTAAGTGAAATATTTCATTATTTGAGTACTCATATTTCGCGTTTTCATTGCAACGTGAAAAGGGCCAGGCACATTACATTTTCCATTAGTCATTCCTGTCATTCTACAATTCAATATCACTGATCTTCGATATTGTATGAATCGGAATGAAGTTTATTCAGTTTGTTATGAAATTCTTTGACGAATTGAGTTCAATGAAAGCTATTTAAGTAAGAAATAGGTAGAAATTAATTGAAAATGCAAACATCACCTATTAAAGAAATTTCACAAACTCATTATATGAACGTGTAATGGAAGAAATAGAGGAAAGAGGGGAATAATTTCATTTGGTCATTCAGTGAACCTCCCTGAAATAAAGATATATCTAAATCAGTTAAATGATTATTATTGTTCAATAGCCTCAAAATTAGCCAACGATATCATTCCAACAGTTAACCTGGTTCAAAGTTTGAGTAAGGTAGATTTCCTATGAATTCCTTGTATTTATATGACACAGATTCGAATGAGCTGAAGTTAGTAATAAAAGAAATAAAATACAGAAATTATGCTGGTGAAGAAAACTTTTCAGCAGAGTTGTTTTTACAATTGCCTGATGGAGTCAAGCTTTAGTAAGTTTACTACTGGTATCTTTCCTTCTAGTTCAAAATCAGCAAAGGTGATACCGCTTTACAAAGGAGGTGCCATTGATGACCCAAGCAATTTCAGTCCGATCTCAATTTCACCAATGTTATTAAAATCATTGGAAAACTAGTCAAGAGTAGGATAGTGGGTTTCTTGGAAAAACATAAAATTATAACTCACGTACAGTTTGGCTTCCGACACAAAAAAACACGAATGACATCATCTTTCTTTTCCTCGAAAACGTCTACACGGCCCTAAATGATAAAGAAGTGGTGGCGGCAGTATTTTTGGACCTTTCTCAGGCCTTTGATTGCCTGGAATATTAAATCCTGCTGCAAAATCTCTTCCATTATGGAATCCGGGGGACAGCCTTAGAATGGTTCAGATCTTATATTACTGGTAGAATTCAAAAAATAATATTGAGCAATAACACTTCTGATAGTGGTGAATTGTACGTGAATTTCCTCAGGGGTGAGTCCTAGGCCCAATTTTATTCTTGCTTTATATTAACGATATGGCAAAACTTGATATATCTGGAGCATTTACCTTGTTTGCGGATAACAACACTACGGTACTTTGGCGTAATAAAGATCCTGATACTTTGACTCGGTCTGTCAACTCAGATTTAGGAAAAATAAAGAAATGGTGTGAATCGAATATGCTACCGCTAAATATTTCTAAAATCTGATAACATTCAAGTGGAACTTAGAACAAGTGATACTGGGTAAACACATGATTGAAAGTAACCCTGTAACTAAATTTCTTGGTATATTCATTGACAGTCATTTCAAATTTGATACATAAAAAAAATACCGCTTTAAAAAAGAAATTATCTTCTGGTTGCTTTATCATAAATGTCATATCTCGTGAACTCGGATTTTCAGCAGCGATAACTGCATACAATTATGGAAAGTTATCTCCGGTATGGAATTCCTTAATGGGGCTCAGGCAACCAGATTTTGATGAAGAGTATATTCGTAATCCAAAAAAGAGCTTTGGTAATAATATTCAAATTGAAGATGCGATAAAATATTAACAATATTTGAAATATTCATTATAGAGACTGTCTGCTTACTTCACAAACATAATGAAAAGTTTGAAAACCATACAGAAAGGTCTACGCGTAGCGATAAAAAACTTGCCCTTCCACTATCCACATCATCTTTGACCAGGCAGTCTCATAGCAGGGGAGCCCACAATGCAAAATGGGGATTTATTCGTGCGTCATTGGGACATATTAGGTTGCAGAACTTAGATGATAAGAAGAAAAAAAATGTTATATAATATATACTTTTTCATCGGTGGGGGAAGCGGCTATAGATTTTTAAATATGTAAAAAAATATTGCTGCTTTGACATACTCGAGCGCGTCAGATATTGATAGCATCAATGTTATACGTATTTTCAATAATGTAGGTATGTTAATCTGATCGTTCGCATGAAGTGGGTGGTTGTACGTAAGGGTTAAAAGTGAAAATAACAAAAATTATCGAGCGCGTCAGATTTTCTAAAGGGGTGTTAAGTGCAACCAAAAAATAAAGCTCTCATTCAATAATCTGACGATTTCGATCTGACGCAAACTCGCGGCAATTATTATAATGTGCAAAAAAATTTGCCATTTTGAAATACTCAAGCGCGTCAGATTAAGATATATATGGTTCGTCTTTATGTTTTAGACGTGCACTCTCATAATCTGACGACTATTTAATGGGATTCGCCTAATCTGACAAAAACAATATTTTTTTTTTAATTTCCAATCAATTGAACTTAATTTATTGAAAAGCTCGGGAAATATCATGCAAATAAATAATTGTATGTTTTTTAAGTAGAATACTTGTATTTTTTAAAAAATCATTTTTTTTAATGCTCAAAAAAATTTAATTTTTTATAATCAATTGAATAATTAATGAAGAGAAGAGAAATGATAGAGAAAAGAAAGTTTAATTTCTCTTCTCTTCATTATGATTTCCTACCACGTGGCAAGGGCTACATTCATCAATTAATTGATTAATCAATCATCATCTTCATCTTCATCACGAACGAAATGACGTTATTTTTTTAAAACTTTGCGTCCTTTCTTTACGTCACTTTCAAATTGTCAGATTACTGGAATATACACCTTTTTGCAGGTAATTAACTCACCCTACATCAATCTGACGCGCTCGAGAATTTCTGATAATGAATTTTTTTTTACTAATCTGATCCTTTACCCCTCACAGGCGGCCTTATATATGGGGCTTATATTTGGTGGAGGTACTTAACCGGGTACAAGATATCCCCCTGTATATTAATCTGCCGCGCTTTAGTAAATCCCGAAATCGCCGCTTGGGCTCCCCTATTACATATCTATATCAAATCAATTGATAAATTGTTAAAATTAAGAAAATCAGTAAAGAACCTTGGTTTGGGAAAGTGGTTCTACCGTTTGGAATAGTATTTTGCATACAATTTCTAGTCTTTCGGTATACCTACCACGATGTATATTACGATTTATATCAAGTAATTCTAAAATCGTGTTGTTTTATTGATAACATATTTGTACATTTTTTTTTATCTTAGATATTTCTTGATTGTTTTTTTGTCTGTTATTTTTAGTCTTCACTGTATTATTTTGAATACTGTATAGCCTTAAAAAAACAACATTTCATATATTTTTGACATTTTATGTTTTTATAAACATAACACCCTTTGTCGACAAAGTGTACTACAATGAAGATCTACCTATCTATCTATCTACGTGGTCTGTTAAAAAAATAAGTTGGATGTTCAAGTGGATCAGTGACTTTGCAACAAATTTTATGTGAAAAATGAATGTTGACAGTAGCATATGGTGATTGTACTCTGAGTCAGAAAACTTTTATAGATACAAACTTTTCACAGAAGGTCGAGAAAATGTGAATGAAGACGCTCGCCCTGAACGCCCAGCACATCAACAACCGATGAAATGTTGAGGAAGTAAACAAAATTGTTATGGAGAATCGTCGAATCACTACTAGAGAAGTTGCTGAGGATGTCGGCATATCGATTGGCTCATGCCATACAGTTGTTCCAAAACTGCTGAATTTCAACCAAAAAATCGTTACATGAGCAAAATTGTTGAATGACGTAAACGTCGATCCAGATCTGCTTAAAAAGATCATAACTGGTGTCATAACTGGTGACGAATCAAGAGTATATGATTATAACATCGAAACCAAAGTCCAGTCTTCCTGATGCTTCCTGATAACTACCACGTAACTGATATGTGATTATGTTTTTTATGGAAAAGGCCCGTTCTCATTAGATACAGAATCTATAATATTCAGTTCCTTCGTCAGCTCACTCCATAAACCCCGTGTAAAAAGTAGTGAACTTCTCAGTATACAACCAAGGGTAAACTTTCAAAAAATCATGCATCTAGGTTTTTCGGACCAGTTTGGACCAGCAATGAACTGGTGGAAGGGCTCCCAACTCACGATCCAAATATCGTGGTATCGAACCCAATCTGGATCAAATATTTTCTCAAATTTTTCAATTTGACATATGTGTCTCGAGCAATAATAATATTGCCTACCTAGATCACGAGGCTGATGACCATACAAGAAGATGCCGTTGACACCGAAAAGAAAACAAATAATTCTACTTCATTGAATAACCGAACGTCATGTTGCCCCAATAATTTCATTTATTTGTTATGGTTGGAAAGTTATTGTTCAGTTTGGCAATAATTCTATTTGCGATTTATCTTGTCAGTCTCCTCCTATCTGAATATAGTTTGAAGAACAATACCTGGAACAATATTTTATTGGAAATAATAGAAATGGAGAGAGTAGTATCGAAAGGTTTTATCAGTTTATATCGAAATCAAAAACAGTGTTTCTGAAATGTATGTACTCGTATACAAGAAGAACCTAAATAGAAACTCTTGGTTTGGACTCGCTCACCAGGTGATGGAGTGATGCCTTGAATCTAGATTTCCACAAAGATATTTGTTCAAGAACTATCAAGATGGAGTTAAGACAATGATTCTTTCGGTATCTACGAACAGTACACAGGATAAGGTCTGCACGCTGTAGGGTGACTGGCCTGGATGATCTGCAAGCTACGCAAATCAAGGGCCTATTTTTATATAGTTCACTTTCAAACTTCATCCCAATATCATTACGACACTGTTCAAAAATAGTTATCACTTGGGCACAAGTAATTGAATGCAATCAAGGGTTCTAAACGCCATGAATTTTATGCGCAATTATGGGAGGTCATCATGAATCATTCTTTATTCATAATGATGGAGTAGTAGAAAGCCAAAGACGTTCTTTCGCAACAATTATTCTCTCCTGAAAATATAACCCTTTCAATTTGAAAAATGAAGTATATCTGGCAATTTTCTTCGGAATTTTGTCCACCTGACAGGTTACACAGTAAAAATAAAAATCTCAAAGTGATGAACATTATCTCGATTTAAAGAAATCTTTCTCTCCTATATTCATGAAGAAATATTTTTTTATACTGAGAGACATATTCTCTCAAGTTGAATTTGAATCATTATTTCAAATGGACTGAATAAACGCTTCTTTTAAGTAAAAAAAAAATATTCCACCAAGATTGTCCATACATTTCAATAGAAATAATCATATCAACTCAAGAGAAGTACGTATGCATTCTTTAGTCCGAGCAAAATTAATCTCGAAGCAAAACTGTTTTGGATTTTGAAAGAATGATATGTTTACTTGGAACATTATTCAAATGTCTCCGTCTGAGAAATTAATTGTTTTCCTTTGAAGAGAAGCATTTTCCATTGAAACGCTTCTATTTGTATAAATCAAATAAACTCATTTACTTCATCAAAGATGAACTTATGCTTCTGTTTATAAACTGTCCCTCTCATTTGGATGTATTTAGTTACTTGAATCCAAAACATATATAAAAAAGGGACATATTCTTGGCAAACTACAAATTAACAAATAAAATGAAATCGAAGCCTATAAACAACAGATCTCAGACAAAAAAATGAATCAATTAATTAGTAATTTAACACAAATGAAATTTTCAAAACTAGATGCCATTCTGGTAAATTACATTTAAAAAATCACTATCGTCGAAAATTCTATTCTGAAAATAAAGAAGAAATCAGCATATCATCCTCAGCCACTATTTCAAATATATAGAAAGGTAAAAATATGAAAACAGCAGCCACTTAATCAAAAAAATATTTTTTTCAATAAAACACTGTTCAAGTAGGTTTATTCCGTTAATGAACCCAATTGTTGTTCGCAAGCGAATGACAACCCTCAAAATTTCAAACTTGTCTGAGGTCTTATTATTCAACATACGATTCCTAGCAAGTTGAAAGGTGCTTAAACATCATTTGATCAGAAATAAATAATCAATTCAAAAGACGTACCTCAAATTCCTTTGAAGTGGACAGTAGTCTATACAGAAAAACTGCCTTTCAAAATAATAATTTTGGAACCGTTATAGGAATTCGAAGTGTCGTGTGAGTATTATTAGAGGATCAATGAAGAATATAAAATAAATGTTTCATTAAAAAAATGTAACTCATGATCATACAAACATACTTAAAGGAATATGATTCGCTATTTAAATAACAGCATTCACTGTTTTCATCACGTCTTTGGAAATTCATATTCCATCTCTAGTGAGTTTGGTAATATTTCTACCTATTTCTTACACTCCTAAAAAAATCTATCAAATAATTCCAAGCTGAGTAGGGTATATTCAATTTGTTCCCAATGAATAACAAAAACATTTATGAAGTGATTACAGAAAGCAAAGACTTTTCGGAATTCAACAAACAATTACATGTTGAAATCACATATAGAAGCTTTTTATACCTCCTGGTGCCTATTTTGGTATTTTTTGTATTATAATTTATTGTCAAAACTATAAGTACCTCTTTCAATGAAAAATGAATTCGGTCTAAGAGAAAATCAAATTTTATTTAGAGAAAATGCTTTCATTTGGAACATGATAAAATGTATGTTCAAAACAAGAGATTGGCAAATTTGAATCAACGTAGAGGATTTTTCAGTTTAAATTAATATTCACTTGCAGAGCTCGGCGAATGTAATAATGCATGTGTGAAAAATTACGGAGCATTGGTATAATTTTCGCAAAATGAAGGCAAAATTAAGAGTTGCCGTCAAAGTTCACCACTTTCTCTTCGATACTATGTATACAACGCGGTACTTAGCGGAGTTTTATCCAATTATAATAATTACCCATGAAAATATCTTTCAACTGTGCAAGACCCCAGTCTTGTAAAATCTGTTCCATTATGGTAGATACAAAATAATCGGAAAGAAATTGCACTGCCTACAGACACATAAAACACTTCCTCCTCAAAATCGCAACACACCGACATCACTTTTCAACACATACTGGCGCGTACGCGATGCTTACAACGGAATTCTCCGCTCCTCTCTCACTCGAGAGGATCATAGAAAGACCAGAGCACCACAGGTTTTTTCAAACTGAAATGAATGAAATACTTCTTTAAAAGAAACCCTGTTCATTCTATACAAAATTCCTGTTATTTTCAGTCGATCATAATATAGTTTCGTATGTAAATTCACAAAACTCTTGTTATAAACGAATAGAGTTATTTGAAGGCATACAGTATTGAATCCAAACAAACACTATGTATTCAGATTAAGTTGATATTGCTCTCCATTTGAAACAGTTTATTTTTCCCTTCAAATAGGTGGTGGCTTTCGAGATGATATTATATTCAAAATAGTTCACATTCGCAATGATATTATCAAACGGATGATGTCGTTGAAAGGCCAAAAAATTTGATTTCTTCGTTGAAAAAAGTGTGATTCTCTGGTGGAACATGTTGGCATAAAACAGTATTGAATTCAAACAAACACTATGTGTTCAGATCAAGTTGATATTGCTCTCCATTTGAAACAGTTTATTTTTCCCTTCAAATAGGTGGTGGATTTTGATATGATATTATATTTTCTTAATTCAAAATAGTTCACATTCGCAATGATATAATCAAACGGATGATGTCGTTGAAAGGCCAAGAAATTTGATTTCTTTGTTGAAAAAAGTGTGATTCTCTGGTGGAACATGGCGATGTTGGCATAAAGTAATAGTTTTTTCAATAGAGAGAGTTTTTCCAATAAGAAACCTATGATCTTCTTTTAAAGAAATACTTTTTACTGTGATATTCAATTTTCAAGATTCATTTTTCTCAATTTTTCAAATCATTCGTTTCATTTTTTTTTAACAGATTCACTCAATTCATCCAACTGAGCAATTCTGAAATCGATTCCAAATAACTCATCGGAATTCCACTGCCCCTAAATTCCCCGTTGTCTTCACATTATCCTTTACAATAGCTGGAAAACCGCAGAGCATCGGAACTTCGTTGAGAATCAAAGTTTGATTGGTTGGCCGAACAAATAAAACTCCTATTCCGTGTAGGTGTTCCGTGAGCGTTGACATTATGACGGTCGAACTGTCCTTCAAGCTTCATTGAATTTTCCGGGTCGTCCATAGTTTTACGACATGAATTCAGTTCAAAAACCCGCTGAGAGGACATGAGGTCGCCGCAGTTTTCTGCAGGTTATTTTCTTTCAGGGTGTCAAGGATGTGATAGTTTTTGTGCCTGATTATCAGAATATCATAGACGTTGATCCAAATATTGAGATGAGAAACATATCAGTGTTTGTTTGAAGGTGGTTGACAATGTTTTGAGGTGTATTTCATTGGATTGCATTTACATTATCTAATATGATATAAATTGATTCGAAATCCCGAAAGAATCCAAAAATAACAATTTTATTAGGTAAAAAAACTGAATCAACAATGAAATAAAATACAAACAACAATAAAAAAAATTGATCTTTCAACACGGGATGAAAATTAAAAATTATCAACAAACAATGAAAGATTTAAAGATTCAAAGACAAGTTATTCCACCACGTTTCGATTGTTAGTATCCAACAACCAGTGCCGGTTGCTGCTGACGTAATTTTTGGTACATTTCGTCGAGTTTCTCACAATAGGATTCTGCTGTGATAGTTTGGCTCGGTTGCAGACAGTAATAGTGAATCACACCGGCCGCTGAGCAAACAGTCATCATGTTCTTTTCAAGATGGGATTTTGCCTTTGGAAAGTACGTGGATGACTCATCGGTCTCCAGCCACTGTTCTGAACGTCTTATGTTGTCACACGTGGTGATCCGATGCAAAAAAAGATCGTTTTGATTGCAAAAAAGCGAAGGAGAACAGACCTTGTAACATGGACAATTTTTCTCGATCGTTATAATCGTTGGGCACCCACTTTTCGAGCTCATTGACCTCTCCAATACGTTTTGAACCATCAAAAACGGCATGGGAACTATCGCCCAGTTTTTCCATCACCCTATGCACCGTTCGATGGGTCAGTCTTCACCAGGGTCCTCAATTCTTCGTCCTGGATTACTGTAGGTCGACCACTTGTGGGCTTCTTGAATAGCCAGAGTTTCAGAGTTTAAAATTCTGACCACTGAAGAAATCCCAAGTTTGATTGAGGTACGTTGACGACACCTTCATAATATGGAACCATGGGAATACAGAACTAGACACTTCAACAACGTAAGTCTTTTCTTTACTTTCACAATGGAGAAGAAAATCCACAATGAATTGCCATTCTTAGACGTATTGGTCCGACACTAAATGGAAACCTCTGTATACCGAAAACCCACTCGAGACAGTATCTGAACCTGGAATCCAACCACCATCAATTGACTAAGAGAGAAATCATCAAGACTCTAGTAAACCGTGCTTTCGGGCTCTGTAATACAAGGGAAGGTCTCGAGAAGGAACTAGGCATCATCATCAAAAATGACCTTCAACATAATGGTTACTCCAAAGTGATGATGAAACAGACTTTGGCTAGAAGACAGCAAGTGCCTCACAAGAAGAAGCTGCCGCAACCAGTACTTGTACTTCCCTACATCAAAGGATTGTCGGAAATGATGAAAAGAATTGGGTCCAAGTATCTGAGAACACTATGCGTAGCGGCCTTACGAAAACCAGGCCACCAAACGCGGACTACGATTCCAAGAATTGAATTTACTGGAATAGCAGAGCATGTTTGGACTCATCAACATAACATCAAGTGGTCTAAAGCTGAAATCATCCACAAGGAGGAACACTGGCATAGGAGAAAATTCAAACAAGCCGCATATATGTTGTCCAACAACACATTTCCCCCGTTGCTAGCGTAGAGATACGCAATATATGGAAACGTATAATCAAGCGGAACACGACCAACTCCCGCCAAACGGTCAACTTCCGTTGAAACCGATAAAGCGGAGAAATGGAAAAGGGGATAGGTAAAAACACTCTAATAACCTATAAATAGTCAGATCTTGAAGGAATGAGTCCAGTCATCACTCGAAGACGATTGTGGATACTAACAATCGAAACTTCGTGAAGCAACTTTGTTTCGAATCTTTTAATTTTTAGTTTTCATTTCTCGTTAATTATTTTTAATTTTCATGTCTTGTTGTTAGTTCAATTTTTAATGGTTCCTTGTGTTTTATTTCATTTCAATTTAAGTTTTTTTGCTTGATATAATTGTCATTTTTTATCGAATCTTTTCAATTTTTATAGATTCTTTCAGCGGTTTCAATCAATTTATATCATATCAGACAAAGGACGTCCGAACTGATGAAATGCACCTCGAAACACTGTCAAACAACTTCAAACAAACGCTTGTCATAAAATTTAAATTTTTGGTTATTTTATATCTACACTGAGATATTAATGGGTAGAAGGTCAAATGATTCCAATTGGTATATTATATAATGCGATGGTCAGGTGGAATCAAGTCAGAATGAACACGACTGAGAATACTATTGTATAATGAAACACGTGTTACAGTTTTGCAAATTGTATAGTGAAAATTTCACAACGAAGTGAACGCAGTGTTACTTTAATATTCCCTACATCAGACGTCAACATATCATGCTATGACACAGACCCTTAATATAAAAAGTACCTACAGGCAGGGCCATCGCCATGGGGGGATGGGGGGGAGCCCCCCCCCTTGATTTTTCAACTTGGGAAAAAGTTGGGAAATTTTGGGCCATGAAAAAAAATAAAAGTAAAAAAGTGAAAAAAAATTAAAAAAATAAAAATGAGAGAAAAGAAAGGGAGAGATAATGAGAAAAGGGAAAGAACCGGGAAAAGGTTGGGATTTCCCAACATGCATAACCTGGAGATCCCATACTTTGGAATTATGAAATGCTTGAAAACTTCAAAAAAGTTTAATTTCTCCCAAGTAAGAGAACAGTCCCGAACAGTACACAAATTTTGACAATTTTACAAAATTCCTAACTTTTCGCTGTTTTTTCGACTTGGAAAAGTTGGGAAATTTCGGGCCGTGAAAATAGAAAATATAGTAGAAAACAATAAGCACAATATTATTGAAGTGTTGTTTCCTTTCATTTGTATTGAATATTCCTCTACATGGTGGATATAGTGGTAGACCATGGGACCTCGGTCCAAAGTAGAATAAATCTAATTATTATTTCCATAGTTACCAAAATTTATTTTTGTTTGTGCATTCTAATGAGCATAAGCATTCTGCCAATCTTTGGATAGCTAAGTAAAAAAATTAATATATTATAATAGTAACTAATCCCTCGGCTTTCATTTTTTCGAAAGTTTGGAAATTTTGCTGATGGGGTTGAGAAAATTTGGATTCCTTCCCCCTTGGTATTTCTTTTCGCTACGGTCCTGCCTATAGGTGCATCGACTTCATCATAAGTCAAATTTTCTGCAAGTCTAAATGGCATGGATGCATATTTGAAATAGGTTTGTGTACCAACCTACTGAGGATTCTGGCATTATGTTACCGAAATCTGATACCAGAAAATAAAACATGATTCAATAACATTGAGTACAAACAATCCAATGATCTCTGAATCATTTGAAAATTACCAGTTCCATGTGAATTCGACCAAATTATGTAGTCATTAACCACTTTTGTCCTCATGCTCAGGCGGCCATAAAATACACATCATACCCATATTTTCACAAATCTTCCTTCAAATTAGCATCCTAATTTACATACATAGTTTATATGGTAGTAATCAAAGAGGCACTATATGATTATGTCACATATTCTATTCGAAGCTACACAAGCTGATCATAAAAAGATATTCTATGATAATTTTGCTTATGGATGATACATATCTGGATACATGGATGATATCTATTCTGTAACTTTTGCAATGGAGATATGCAATTTGCATCAAGTAAAAATAGTATGCTTGCACAATAATCGAAATAAGGCCTCTTATAATTATTTTCAATACTGTAACAGCAGTTTGAAAGTTAAGATGACAGTTAACTCTTGTAATGAAGAATAACTTCATATATAATACGATACTGATTGTATTATTATCTGATGCCTTGCAATGATAATTGCTTTGGTCTTCTTCCTATTTATTCTTAATTCATGGTATTGATTAATGCTGCTCAATTAAGTTTGGTGATGCCTCTTGACGGGTTGATATCGCTGACAGCTAGCAAAGGATCATCAGCAGATATGTTGATAAATTCATACTTGTCGACGTATTTGATGATATTTAGAAAAATGATGAAGAGAAGAAGCACGAGCACACTCCTTTAAGGAACACATACGCTTACTACTTGCTTGCTTGGTCTAGCATTTTTCGCTGTGGTTGAATTAGGTTAGGTCCAAAGTGAGTGGATCTATTAGACCTTCCACCGTAATCCGCAAAGGTTTATTGTGGCTCACATCTATTCACACTCGACCAAATAAAGCCAGTTTCTCAACGAAGCCGATTAGTTTGTATGGTGAGGAGGCTATATGGTAGGAGTTCGACTCTACCAAACTATAAAAACCTGATTCGGTCCCCAACGGGGCAAGCCCAAAGTATATGCTCTGCTGATTCATCGTTAATGAGGTAATCGGTTAGTCGAGGTGCAAGATTCCCACCTTGATACCCTTCAAAACCTTCCTATATATGAGGGTTTTTGCAGGTCAGCTACATCTGACGATGCCTTAGATTCAACTGTGTAGAGCTTTTTCGCGGTTTTGGTGAATCATCACTTGACCGCAAACGTTTGCTAACCTGCTCATGGGGGGTTTGTTCCTCCACCTGAAACAGAGTATGCGTACGCCGCTCAATAATTTGGTGCAAGGCAGTTTTATAAGATACCCCGCTCTTAAGGAGACGACTCAGTCGTTTGCTGGCTGCACCACCAAACCTTTTTTTAAGTTCAGTTATTGAATCAGGAGTTCGGGAGTTGAGAAGCTCTCGCCCCTGAACTAAATTCACAGGTAGGTCAGTTGGAGTCGTAAACTCGACATCCATCTCCTCTGTAGACTCGCTCCTGAACTAAATTTACAGAGAGGTCAGTTGGAGTCGTTAACTCGACATCATCTCGTTTATGTACTCGCTCCTGATCTAAATTCACATGGAGGTCAGTTGGAATCGTAAACTCGATGTTCATCTCCTCTATAGACTCAGCACCAGAAAGAATTTTCAAGTCTACTCTGTCCATAAAAGTCTCACGAATAGCTAGGGAAAGAAGGTCAATCACGGCAGAGCCCAGCCTTACCGTGACCAGGCGATGCTACGACGAGAGGGCACCCGGTATCTCAAAGGTACCGTAGTTGATGAGCTCAATGTCATTCATCCTCTCGGCACGGATATACACACTTAAGGATTGAGCATTGTCGGGATGACATTCAGTTAGGGAATAACAGAACCATAAGCAATTCTGTCATTTCCGTATCCAGCGGGGCTACGTGGATACGGCCGATTTGCTCATTCCCCACATCCCAAGCCAATGCACTCGCCAAAAACAGTACAGCCAACCCGCCATTCTTTCAGTGTGGTGAAATGTGACCTACTTAGAAAATAGCTAGAGAACAAGTAAAACACCATGCCTGTGAGACCATAATGTTTCAATTTCTATAGCAAAATTTGAATGTTTTCAGCACGGGCTAATTTCAATAGTATCGTTCGGTATCGAAATATGATGAATTCCGCTTTCCGTTTCTCAAGTTGCAAAATTAGTCTCGCAACAAATACCAGTGACAAAAATTAATTATCTCGCTCTCATACTTCCTGACAGATATTTTTCAACTCAGAAGTGGGGAGAGTACACGCTCCAACAATTCGAGTTTTAAGGAAACAATACCTAATGCAATTTGACGTCACCGTAGACTTCATTTCGATTCACTGAGGCACTTCTGAGATCAGAGATACGTGAGAAATTGCTGAAATAGGCGAAACGAACGGAATTGTGTTAGGAAAATTATGATCGGTTTAACTCGTTTCCCTCAAAGCAAGTCCATGGCAGCGTTGTGTAATCGATAAAACTCAAAGGAAAAATTCTATTTGACTTTGCTCTTTCCAACGGAGCGGATTTGATGAGGGGATGCGATTGAGTTGTGAGGATAACAAGTATTTGCCTTCGATTGGTGTTTGTTATGATTCTTCGACGAGAAATTGGAATTTATCTGGATACCTGAACTGCTTCCGCACAGGGTGATCTATCAAAATTATACCACCAGAACTCATCGAGTTTGCAAGGGAAACAACAATTGATCCAAAAACTTTGTCAAATTCTTCAACCTCCTGAGTGTATATGTATTTCCTCATTCGTTTTGATTACAAGAAGTTTCGTAGTGTTCGATTGAATGATTGGAATGTTTTCAACGTCCATACAATAATTGATTATCGTGAAATAGTAGTTCGAAGTACTTGAGGTGTCTCTTTGTGACATACTTCACCCCCCCCCTTTCACTTTAAAATTTTTCTGTGAAGGCATTTGAGAACAATGGAAATTTTTTATGGTCTAATTTCATCATTCTCTTGCAAGTTTTTCATAACAAATTGCTTTTCATTTTGAAATAATGAAGTTCGTCCGTAATAATATAAATATAATTTTTTTTTTGTTTTAAAACCGGTAACATTTTTATGTTCTCATCGGAAGTTTATATTTTTCTTTGTCATTATCATTATACGTTATTTGAAAATTCATGCTTGATAATTTCATATTGTGTCTTCAATGTCGAAAATTTAATTGAAAGCCTTTTCAACATTTCCTCCATCAACCTATAATTCCAATTTACAATTTCAAACCCTGGGTCGGTTATTCATAAATGCAAAGTCAACGCGTGGTCTGGAATATTAAATTCGTTTATCAATTGTTCATTCTCGATTGATTGGAAATACTGTACAGAAAAGCTCCCCATGTGGTATTTCAATTTTTATGAGACTGTTATTTCTTGCGATTTTGTTCTGGTCTGATAGAATAATAATTTGATATTCAGGGAGGATGAAGGGATAACATTAGGCTCTCTTCGAAATATGACTCCATTCAGAGCTTCACGGATATAAATATTGGATTTTTAAACACAGTTGATCCCATACATTAGAAAATGTTCAAGTATCCGCTTGAAGTGATAGTTTTTTTGATATAAGCTATATAAAGCTATATAGAGTATTCTGAGGAATTGAAAAAAATATATTGATTATTATTGTATGTAGGTAACTATTGTTGCCTTTATATAAACAATTTTTCTTCTCATTTTTGTATTCAATAGCAAAATATTTTCGAATCCAAAAACAGAGTATTGATGATGTCAATACCAGGCAGCTTTGTTCCGCTATCAGCCGAGTAGAACCAGGAAAATGTTAAAATGTCATCCATGAGATCAAAACAACGAATATCAAAGATTTGCGAAGCATGAAAACTCAAAGTCGTCTCC
This sequence comes from Leptinotarsa decemlineata, assembly GCF_000500325.1. Classification (NCBI taxonomy): domain Eukaryota; kingdom Metazoa; phylum Arthropoda; class Insecta; order Coleoptera; family Chrysomelidae; genus Leptinotarsa; species Leptinotarsa decemlineata. The sequence goes on from NW_019290439.1 coordinate 80,383, forward strand.
ACAATTTATTATCACACTCAGATGTTGAAACGGTGAAACCATCATTCAGTACATGTTTCGAATCTAGATTCATCATCAGCCCATTATTTAAAAATTATCGAGAAGAAAATATTTTATAATGGAGAAAATAAAAGTGTCACATGTTTCGTTTACATGTGTCACATGTCACATGTAAACGACAGAAGTTTATAACACCCTAGGTAAATTTAAAAAAAATACATTACTATTAACATTTCATTGTGACCATTTATTCATTGGTAACATGTGACAATTTTCATTTCTCCATTATAACATATTTCCTTCTTCATAATTTTTCAATAATCATCTGTTGATGAACCTCTATTCCTAGGTTCGAAACATGTACTGATTGATGGTTTTACCGTTCAACATCTGAGGGTGATGATAAATTGTGAGGACGACTTTGAGTTTTTATGCTTCGCAAATCTTCTGTACTCCACTTTGAGATATAATGGACTCGTAACACAGGTAAATATCAAATATATCTCTCTCCAAAACCATTGCGTAGACATCGACCACCGACCGGGATTTGTCCTTTGTATTTCAATACAGCTTTCACTGCAAAGCAATTATTTGAAACCAGGGCCCAAAAACTAATATGCAATACATTCTTGATTCAACACCAGACAACACTGTTTCGAACTGCCATATATATCATCAGTGTTGCTAAGCCAAACCATTAATGCATTGCTTGTCTCAGCTGTCGTCAATAAACAAGGGTGAGTAAGCGGAAGGGATGAAATTTTTCCTACCTTAAATGCCGATATATATGAATGATAATCAAGTTTCGACATCAATCGGCGAACGAGATTTGTCGTATTCCGTTTTTTGGCAGACACCACCTAGTTCGAAGCCTAGCAGACTGAAACAGCACTATCTGGTATTGGATTACGATTATTTTGTTTTTCGGCTCCCGTTTCAACCAATTGCAGTGAAACCTGCAGAGAAAAACAAATCTTGGTTTTCAACAGATTGACTTTGGGAGCCTAGGAGAAAATATCGATTTCATTATTAGTATTATTATTGCAAGGTTTGCAATGTTTACATGTTTGCAGGTTCCCAACATTTCTCTAAAAAACAGTCAACATTCCTAATGTGAATTCCAAGTCACAGATTGGATAAATATTTCATTTCTTTGACCATTGGTGATATGGAAGTCGAAAACACTGAGCTAACTGATTGAAGTTTCATTCTATAGGCTTGTAAAGTTACTGATTGCAATCGGCCATTTTGAATCTATCCTCGTCAAGCTATCCTCAGGAATTTCACAAAATTACTCAATATTTTAATATCCTGCTACTACCCCATTTGGCCTCAAATAGGTTCAAACACCCATAAGGATAATCTATAACAGAACTTCCCAAAACAAACCTATCTGTACAACGTTTTTAGTATATGTGTGTTTCTGTCATAACCCTAAGTTATTTATGTCCGTTGGTTCAATCTCCAACTTCGACTCCTTATCATGAATTTAGTTTCATCCCTAAATTATGACTTGATTTTTTTTTTCATAATTTAGTTCCTAAGTTATTCTTGTCAGTTGGTTTCATCCTCAACTTCAACTTCTAATCATAAATTAAGTTCAATCCCTAAATTATGACTGGCTTTTTCACTCACTGATTGTTGTCTTTCACTGTGAACGGTTTGAGATGTCCTACATTGATAACTCCCTCATAACGGTTTATGTTTTGGCACCTTTCTGACTTTGATTCTACACGTACTTTACATCTATCATTTCCTATATTCTGTTTCATCTTGAATGGCCCTACTTTTACTAGCACCAAATCTTCTAATTTGCAAGTTGGAGCTGTTTTTCGTCTCATATTGAAAATGTCATTCAGCTAAAACTGTTTATTTTTTTCTTGTGGAATCTCACCTGAGATATGAAATTCCATTTTGTGGCGTATGTAGTAGTTATCTACTACAAAATATTTTAATTTTGCAAAAACGAGCCGTACGATATATGTGCAAATCAAAAAGTACAGACTCTTGTAGATTACTCTTTACCACTCATGGAATTCTAACAGTGATTTCTCTCTTCATAATGGAAACAGTGTGTTCAATTAAGAAATATTCGAACAAATTTCAATCCTCACCAACCCATCATGTGACAAGACAATCCAACAACATCAAGTTGCCAATACCAATGACTTCAGTCATAAAGGATTCCATTGCCTAAAATGGTTGTAAAATGTTCAACCACTTGTCAAAGAATGTAACAGAAATGAAGTCTTTACAATGCTTCAGGAAGGCTGTGAAATGTTGTTTAAGTGATAGAATATACAATAATTTTATAATGATAATAATCTTTAAGAAAATATCATATTTGTTTATTATTTCCCAGTATTTCGTATGACTTAGATGTTTTTACATATACAAACCGTTTTTTTTTTATTTATTTATTATGCCAGTACCCTGATTTTATGTATTAAGTGATTAATTAGGTATATTATATCTCTCTCCCTCTAAAATAATGCCATGGTATCAAAAATTACTAAATGATAATAATCATTCTTTAAGAGGCAGTTCTACCCCTCTCATTTCAAACACGGGCGGATACTATGGTTGAAAAATTTTGGTTGAAAAACCACAGACGTTGAAATTATAATTTCATTGCAGAAGGCTACATTGAAGATTCCGTTTCATGGAAAATGAAATATCTGGCAAATGCCATTATTATTGAAAATCAATACAATGAAATGGTTGTCAATAATTCCATGTTTGAAAGGGGTATAACGTTTCCATCATAGAAAAGCGTAGCATATGTTGTATTATTGGGTTAGTTTGTTCAGTTTGTTTTTTCATATTTGTTCATGTATTAACTCTCTCCTCCTATAGACGGAACTCCGATATATTCGGAAGGGCGCGCCAGCTTTATCAACCAAAGAAGATCCTCACACCGTGGGTTGAATGATCATTGGGTGTGTGAATCATGTGATCTTAGCAGGCGCAGTGAACAAGTAATGAAAGCCTTTTGTATTTTTCCAGCTAAGATTTCTGCCCTGGTGCGGTAAGCCGGCATGATCTTGAAATTCGATAGTAGAGAGAACATCATTACACCAAGGACTCCAGTAATCAGAACAACTATTTCGACAATCATTATTGCAAGTTTGGTTTGCAAGTTTTGTAACGTTTGCAGGTTTTCGATATTTTTCTAAAAATTTTCAAAAGAAGTCAACATTCCTAATGTGAATTCCAAGTCACAGGTTGGATAAATATTTCATTTTTTTTCACCACTAGTGTTATGAAAGTCCAAGCACTGAGCTAACTGATTGACTGAATCAAATTGAAGTTCTATTTTACAGGCTTGTGAAGTTAGTAATTGCAATTGGCCATTTTGAATCTATCCTCGTCAAGCTATTCTCAAGGATTTCACAAAATCACCCAATATTTTCTCAGTGTCTCCTCAGATTAAGATTTTGTGTTAAAAACGAAAGCATTATTCTGAGAAATGTACATAAAGGCGTTGAGAGAGATATAAAATATTCATAAAATATAGTTATTGCAATGTTGCTATATAATTTCAAAGAAATATATTGCTTCAATTATCGTTATTCTCGACATCCTTGATATCAAACGGTTCCTAGATCATTAAATTTTCCTCTGTATCGATCCTTTTCCGTCTAGCTACCAATCGTTATTCAGATTCAGATTCCTCCTTCGTTTGTTCTTTCTTATTACGATAAATAAAAAAGCCGAGCAATTTTCTTTATCTACAAAATTGAAGTAATTTGTGAACATCACGTGTGGGTTTTCCAACAACATTAGATTATATAACTCCTGGCAACAGACATATTTTAAATTGCGAGCATTTTTAATGAAATTAGTTTGAGGAGCAACTGTGTTCAGAACTGCTTTCGCTCCTAAGTGGGTAACTACAAGTTTTGTGTATAAAATGTCCAAGATAAGTAAGAAGAATCACGTTTAATCAAAAACTGACAGCATTCAACCCAGTAGAGGTGAAAATATATATTTTCAATAAAAAATCAGAACATACACCTTTCTCAATTACTAGAATAACGTTTCCAAAGATAGAAAATTCTGATTAGTCACGAAGATATTCAAAAATATCCAAACATAGGCTTTCACGGTTGAGGTCACGATAAAAAAGGATCAAAATGAATGAAATCTGGGCTGATAGGCCGACGTCTCATAGAATCTGATGTACCAAATGTTTCGTCTGCTACTGCAACTTACATCATCAGTGGTATGTACATTGACTGCAGAGATGAAGGCTATATTTTGAAGTCTCATTAACGACTGACTGACGAGCTACGTGTTCATCGTATTTATAATTTTAAAGGGAGGTGGTGATGGGATTGATGGGGATAGTTGTGGAGGTGATGGCGGGATATCTATGCGAATGCTCACTCCTGATTGGTCCGCACTATTGCCGGGACAATTCAACTGGTCCGCAATGTTACGAGGTTGTTTTGATTGGTCTGCGTTATTGACGGGTATAAGATATCGATCGGAGTTGTATTCTAGCCCATTTTTTGTCTTTTGTAGTACTGGGATACCACATTCTGTTGACCTGTATACCTTTTTCTTTTCTGTTGAATTTGTTGGTATGCTTTCAGATCCGTAATTCGCTGATTTCGTTTTAATTTCTTCTGACGTTCTCCAAGAAGATACTAAAAAAAAACATAGTCTCATTGCTATTTTTCAAGCCGTACAAGGTGGTGTTTATACATACTCAATTGAACGTTCAGTCTCCGCAATTTCAATATTTTGTATGTATCGATGAAAATAATCACCCATTTGGCGACGAGTTCACTGATATGTGGCCCATAATCGGATTCATCTCAATTCCAAAACGATCTTGAAATGTTTTTTGAATCGCGCATTTTTTCTGGTTCGAAAGCTTTTCTTTTTCTTTTCAATTTTTTAATACCTGTCATCCTCATCTTGGATACACTTTATAGCAGTGTATCGCTGCACTATTTGTCATAAATGATATTTTTTAAATAGGGCTGCACGAATATATAATGATGATTGAAGTCGACAGAAGTTTTGTCATAATATCTTCTATATTCCAAACACCAGTAAAAGAAATTAATGATGTGCTACTCTCATCGATCGCCATAACGTGCTTACTCAGATATTTATCAATCACTCTCTGAGGGTGAGCCGACAATTAATATTCTTCAGACACGAAATGTAGATGTCAGTTTTTATTCAAACTGGGAATTCTGAAACATTACTGGAAATATGGAATATTGAGATAATTATTTCGACTGAATTCAGAAAGAACTGACATTCAGTAAGTTTGTTACCAATACAACTTCATCAACTTGAAAAAATATATTTTCAGGAGAGATTGATTACTGGAAAATACACAAGTGTTCACTCTAAAAATTGCTGATAGGAAAGACAAATCAAGTAATTATTTCAGCGGAGATATTTGTTTTCTATCGTCTTCAATTCCGCACTTCCTCAACGGTCACTCAATATTTTTCTTCCATGAGTCATAGAGATTTCTTTTATATTCTGGTCAGGCTAAACTCAAAGTTTGTGACACACTGGAAGACTTCACTCTGTAACTTTCAGATTTTTCAACCATTTGAGTTCTATACTATGTCATTCCATTTTCAGCTATCTTTAAGTCATTTGTCATTCCTAATCAATGATGATTTATGTGTGTGGGTTTTGATGTGGGATACTGATGGAATCATATTATTTTGTTCCTGCATTCGAAAATGAATGGTTCTAAATCAAAACATGTCTGAAGACTGTATCAAGTAGAGATATACAGGGTGTTTCAGAATTCGACGGACAAACTTATACCACGTCATTCCTCTTGCAAAATGATGAAAAATGAGGTAGGACATGTGTGTCCAATGAATCATCGCTAAGGTCTGAACTGATGTAATCTACTTCAGTGTCACTATTTCCTTGCAAGTTGATTATCATGTCGTCTACCATAAAATCCAAGATTGGTTCCTTTTCAAAACTTTGAGCATGCTCACATTGTTTTTTCCACTCAATTTCAGAAAGCGTACTAAAAAATTCATCGCATAATCTTTCCACGGTCTTTAAGCTAAAATCTACACTTCTTTGTGCAGCATATTGCTTCAAAGACGCCCACACTAACTCTATAGGATTCAAGTCGGGGTGGTATGGAGGAAGACTTAGAACCGTATGCCCCTATGGGCGCTCATAATTTCATCAATTTTATACATTTCATATCGCGGTTCATGAATTCTAATTAGACCACACAATATTCTTGACAAATTGTACTTCACGTATGGAGAAATGAATATTTAGAAATGAAATTCACCTAACAGAAGGTTCTGATGAATGCCTGCGGGAAAACAACTACTTCTCCGGCTAGTACCACACTGGACATTGAATTATATCGGGCAGACATTTATTCAAGATACCCCACGGAGGTTAGTCTTGCAGATGTTTCTCGTTCACCCAGCAACAGAATCATGCTGGAATCAATCGAGTGGATTACCAACAGACCGGTTTCGAGGTATTACCTCTAACAGTGCAGGAAAGATTCGAGCAAAACAGCAGTGTAACTGAAACTCGATTGATTTCAACACGACTGCTTGTATGAAACCAGCATGTATGAAAGATTGTTGATTGAGGAGCAATCGCACAAAACCCGATGAATCCACTTTCTGTAGTTCTGAGGAAATCAAGAAAAACGTATAGTATGCAATCGTTGGTATATTTTTGGGTGATTTTTTTGGAAAAATACGTGACAAAGGTTGATTTTTGGAATTCAGAGATTTTGGTGGAATTGATTCTGTAGAACTTATCGGCTTCTGCATGAAACTCAAATTCAAGCAGTGTTTGCTCAAAATTTACCCCTGAAAAAAACATCATTTATCAACGCATTCAAAATTGCTCATGAGGATACTGGTGATAGTGACAACACAAACCTTTGGATATATATTTTTTTTGAAAAATATATAAAAAACTAAATATGGACTGCCGTTTTCTCTTTAAGGCAATCACAAAGTTATTGCTATTCATTTTTTTGTTCATCATCAACAACATGTCCACATACTAATTTCTTGTACCATATAATTTTTGCCATGTCCATCTCTTCCCATGTAGCACCAAATGGTGTTGTAATGGCACTTACTTTTTTATCGGAATGCCACTGTCTAAAATGTAAAGCGAGATCTTTGTCCTTAGTTTGTTTCTTAGGAGCTTATCAAATTTTTATGTGCCTGTGGTGAAGAGAAAAATTTGTGTTTTCACAATATTTGACGACGCTATGTCCATTTTTTCAAAACGACCCGCTCCATATCTGATTTTCCTTTGATCTTCTTATGAAATTTTTCCAGGTTCTTGATGGCCAATCTTACAATCCGTTCCTAACCTTTTCAATTCGCTGCTTCAGCTTCAATTCGCTCATATATTTGTTCATATTCTCTGCAGGAGAGATATTTGTGTTATGCGTGAGAACTTTTTCTGTTCTCCCAAAAACCCTATCTGATGGCGAAAAGCAATGCCCACGGACAGGGAACACTATTTCAATTTCAGAAACGGTAACTGGCAACTTGAATCTAAGCCGCTGCGACCGCAGCGGTCGCAGAAGAACCTTAGTTTTGTCACGTCGCCATCCAACGCCAAGGAATCTAGATAGTGTAAGAGAGCAACTTCCGTTGGTCCTTTTCCTGTTTTTCTGACCACGTAAAAAACGTAAGGTGCTTAGATTGGGCGTCAACGCAGCAAAAGGAGTAAAAACAGACTTGGTGCGCATATAACGCATGGACTTAATTTCAGTACGGAACTGAAATCTCTTTGAAACAAGCCGAGATATGTGGATATTCATCAGTCTCCTATCAAGTTTAATTCACAAGTGATTGATCCACCTTCTCCTTTTCCAGGGCGGTCAATGGACTTAGATCATTCTTCCCCCCAAATATGAGTTGCAGTCCTCTAGGTTCTGGTTCCCTTTCAGTGGAAGAACTTCATGAAGCAAGAGCCGAATCAATCCCTCTACGAAACCCTTCTTCACTTGGATGGATCGATCGCAGCTTGAGAAATGCTTCTTATGCAGATTATGTGAAACATGTTCTTTCTTACGAATCAGTAGAGAGTTGTCTTGAAAATTCTGTAAAGAAAATTGAATTGATTTTCACTCTAGTCCTCTCCAAAGGCCTTGAAATTAGGGAGTACCGTCTGATACTTGATTAAATTGTATGTAAGAAAATTGACTGTTAATCTCAGAAACCGTGTTGGTCACTCAAGCTGTTGAACGATTACCTATATTCGAAAATGCTTTGAATAACCTTTTTCTCCATTAATTATTCATGGATTGCATCGTGTTGCGGCCATGTACCACTGATAAGATCTATGGGGGTTCAATATAGCGTTTTCTGATTTTGTTTCACTAGGCCTCCTGTTTCAACTAGTTGCTAGTTGTGAACGCTGCAGTTCAAGACAAAATACGAATGTCGTTTGGCGGTCGATGTCCGCCCTAAGGAGCCTCGTTCATCTTCGATATTCGTAGAGTGATTTGTCTATCAATGCATAGATGGCGTCTTCGCAAAGGGGGATTTCTTTTTTAATGGATTTTTGTTCTCATTTACTCAGTTACATTGAAGATAAATTTGAGGGGTTGCGTTTTCCACCCCTTACAACCATGGAATAAACCAAATAAATTTCTGGCTAAGTGTCTTTTTGGTAAAGATGTATTTATAATGCTGGCTCACCTGTTCGAACCCGACAATTACATATACTGAGGAAATTATACACTTTATGTTTTCCAATTACTCATTTAAATCTTCCCAGCTGATACTCGTTGTTTATAAATAGCAAATCGTGAAACTCTATCTCGAAGGGTTAGTTAAACTTTATATCAGTCAGTAGCATCAGTACAAGATTGGCATCCTAAACCGTGAAGATTGGAGAGTGAACAGTCATCATGAAAACATATTTGATAGTCCTGGTATAAGCCTGGTATACAGACGGGTCGAAAACCGAACATGGAACGGAAGCTTCCCTTTGCGAGAGGAAATCTTCAATTCAGTCACACACTCAGTCAGAATACATCAGTCTTCCAGTGACAGCAAAACCAGTCTGTTGATACCATGAAGAACTGAGAAAACTGACAGACAGAAATATATTAACTATATACTGGGTGCTAGGACACTCAGACATCGCAGGTAACGAAAGAGCAGATGAGTGTGCCAGGACACGGGTTATCAACTACATATAGGTCCTGTACATATAGGTTATGTACGCAAGCCTTTGGTACTGAACCAGATGTAAAAGTGGATCTATAAGAAATATCGAGAGTATTGGAAAAATATACCAGTCTTTGAGACTGAATTTACGATCAGTAGGGGTCCTAACAATTCCCTCTTGGTATGTTGCTAGTGGTTGGATTCGTAAAACTTACCGCCTATGTGAATCTTGGTAGACAAATATTTCTACTTTATTGTCAATTCATCGAAGCTCTCTTGGTGTTGAGATTCTACAGGATGGTGTTTAATTTCAGATTTATTATCATTTATTACATTGACTATGGCTGGTCATAATGGCTACCACACTGAAAGTCCATCACTTTGCTTGAAGAGTTAGTCCCTCTTCTGGAAATTATCAGGTCAAAATGCTACTGGCTCTAGCTTTCAGGTCATCTCCTTTAGATGATCTGAAGTACTTTCTTGACATGGACTTTGGTGTACAGTATTTCTACGCCTAGTTCTGTGATCCGGAGTATCTCAATGACGGTTGAATGAATGGAAGTAGGAATCACGACAACTTTCAGACGACCAAGACCAAGACAATTCCACTTTCTGTTTCCATAAGTTTGTTGGGGGTTAAAATGGACACCAATATGTCTTGGCACAATAATGTCGCTGAAATTCCACAGGCTGCTACTCAAAAGCTGGGAACACTGTTCTTTAGAGTATTGTTCTCATGTATGGATCTCTCATCCCAAACATACCCTAAATGTGCTAGATTGCATTCAGAAAAGAGCCATCCGCCTAATTGGAGACACCAACATCATGTGCAACCTTGATAGCCTGGAACATCGAAGGAAGGTTGGAGATTTGTCTCTCTTCTATAGATACTTTCACGGGAAGTGTTCAAGTGACTTGGCACATTTGATTCCACCAAGAGCGGTTCATATCAGAAATACACGACGGACTTTCGCCACTCATCGTTTTGAGATTCAACTCAGTACACCTCGAACTTCACTGTTTAAGAACTCTTTCATCTGGAGAACTGCGTTTATGTGGAATAAACTTCCTGAGAACGTTTTTCCATATGGATTCAATCTACAGTGATTCAAATCCAATATGAATCGCTACTTTCGCAAAGGCAACGCTCTGACAGCGCTGTCCTGTAGTGCTTGTGTTTTGTTTGAAAAAAAACATCACTACTAACCATGGTGCTCATTACACTTATTGAGACAAAAATTGAAAAACTTACTCAAGTATTTTTATGCACACGTTTTCTTAATTATTCTGATTCAGAGGACAATGTTTTGATAACTGACCAGCAGGAGTTTCTTGTAAATGTCATCCGGCTGTCTGAGTACAAATTGTTTTGTTCACCTAATTCCGCTACATAATCTAATCATCAGCTGATCAAAGTCAATATATCGACATCAACTATTTGAATCGGTGGTACATCATGTTTTTATGGTAGTGGACACTGCAGTTCGATGCGATATTCTAAACTAATACTACATCTTGAGGATGCAAATTACAGACAACAAAGCTTCTACAAGAACATCTTGTAATATGATCTAATCATCGAATTATCTCTTTAACGATCCCTATGAAGTTCTGGAACACAAGGCGATTATACAAGATGCACAATAGAGGCAACAAAGCGGAATAATCAGGCGTCCAAGTAACCAGATACGGACCTTCAGGGGGAGATCTTGTGATAATATGTTGAGTAGCTCAAAACGAGACGGGAGATTTGAATTTTTTGACGAATTAGGTACATTTTTCACAATTTATTTGTGAAAGTATATTGAACTGTATTCTGATACATAAATATGATGCATAAATAAATATGATGCATCTCTGAAATTAGCAGATATTTGTTATGCATACTAGGAGATAGAATTCGTGAGAATGGATGGGAACTGATGGTTATACATTGGGTACCTGTTGATTGACTGACAGTCTTATATTAACGTACAGCCGAAGGTACTGAACTTAGAATCTTGAAATATGCAGGTAGGTTCTTTGTATAGCGTAAATAAGCATCAAGAAAAGAAATTTCCACCCCCAAGGGAGAAAAATACTAACTGAAAAATATGCCAACTGCACTAAGTAATTAATAGCTTCGAGAATCGAACTATGTTACCTATAGAGACATTTCGCAAAACTCACAACCGTCAACGACGTCTGCCCTCACGCGTCTGCCCGCGTTCGTATCGCGTTCTCGGCGATGGCGCTTCATGGCTTAGACCACCCCTTTACCTTCACGCGTCTGCCCACGTTGGTATCGTGTTCCCGGCATAGCATTTCATTGCTTAGACCGCCCCTCTACCTTCACGCATCGTCCCCCGTCGTCTTATAGTAGATGCAACGCGTAATGGCTTACTGCGTTCCGTCAAGTTATTCTTATAATATCGATAAATTCAGTCCTTTATCTTGTAATGTTATACAGATTGCTGATGAAGAGACAATAAGACAAGTGTCTTATTTCGAAACAACGATGTACGCCATTGAGGATGACAGTGTTTCGTGTGAGTGAAATGTTACCTCTTTGATATACTATATTATGTAGCAATCCTGGGAATGATATCAGATTCGATTCCATAACGAATATTTGGAGTACAAACGGAGTAGAAAGAAAACCATTCCATATATTCCAATATTTTTCAGGTAAACGTTCTCATTTCAAAGAGCTTGGGCATCTCATGTCATTGAAATATCATTATTATTATTTTTGACAGCATATAAATCACCTGTCACTTGAATATTACTTTGATGGAACAGGATGAATCTAAGATAGTGAAAATGTTCTGTGCATAATGCACTTCAAGAGGTATATTCAAACCTCCGAAGAAAAGTTCCGAAACGCAAAACTAAGCATGGTTCCCGTATGGGGATCCTCCCACATACCAAACTCAATTGGGTCAATTGAATAACGATTCAAAGTAAATGTTTCCCCTAATCTTTCTCTTCCTATATTCCGATGCATTTCCTATCGTGAAATCCCATCGACAGAGGGTGGAAATAGAAAATCTTGGCAGAAAGACCTCCAACAGCGACATGAAAAAGAAAATGAAATAAATTTTCACGGCTTTTTCTACACTCCTTATAAATAAGTGATGGCAGTGCCTTCTCGTTTGCGCCCTCCAGGCTTTTTTATTTCTGCTGTTAAACTTGTTCCGGGAGTGAGGTCAAAACTTATATGAGAATTATCGACCTTCGGGATACAAAAGCCAATCTCGTACATTACAAATAAAGTTTATACGACACTGAAGATACCCACTGAATTGTCGCTGAAAGATTTCTCCCTGAAACGTTCTGAAGAAAACGACAAGGAGTTCAATTGTGAGAGTATAAGTATCGACCGGAACAGCATTCGAGATTCTCCGTGCTACTCAAAGCAATGAATAGATTTTTCTTTTTGAGAGCTTCGTCTATTTATGTGACATACTCTGTGATGGCTTATAAACTATTATAAAAATCAACATTCGGTACAATTTACCATTACATGAAATTTATATTATTTACCCTACAGATGACACATAATAACTTCAATTCTTTATTTTACCAAAACAAACTACAATGAGCAAAGTTCAACGGAAATACGACAATACGAAATACGAAAATAAAAGTATACAGCAAGTATACAAAAGCAACAGCATTTAATGTAGTTGCTCTTGTTTCGTGTGAAAATATAATAACATAATTGAGAACGCTAATTACAAAAATTAAAAATGAGGCTATCTTGTAATTAAGAAAGCCCAGAAGGGCCACATATTTTTAATACTTGTTTCTTCGAAATTACAACTTTGAAACTCTGAATTTCGAGACTGAAGTCGAAACTTCGAGTGTTTTGAGTCGAAACCTCAAGTTTCAAATCGGAATTTTCAGAATGAAGTCCAAATTTTGAGAATGAAGTCCAAATTTCGAGTTTGAAGTCGAAATTTTCGATATTAAAGTCGTAATTTCGTGTGTGAAGTCAAAATTCCGAGTTTAAAGGCGTAATTTCGAGTTTTAATTCGAAATTTCGAGTTTAATCTCGAAGTCAAAGTCAAGTCAAAATCTTGACTTTCAAATCGGAATTTTCAGATGAAAGTCCAAAATTTGAGATTGAAGTCCAATTTTCGAATTTAAAGTCGAAATTTTGAGATTGAAGTCGAACTTCCGATATTAAAGTCGGAGTTTCGGGATTAAAGTAAAAATTTTGAGATGAAAGTCGAAATTTCAGGTTGAAAGTCGTAATTTCGAGTTTTAAAGGCGAAACTTTGAGTTTCAAATCGAAATTCACGGAATAGAGTCCAGATTTTGAGAATGAAGTACAAATTTCGAGTTTGAAGTCGAAATTTCGAGTTTGAAGTCGAAATTTCGAGATTGAAGTCGAACTTCTGATATTGAAATAAATGGGATAAACATGAATGGACAGAAAAATTACAGTAAAAGTTTTCAACCAGAAATAACAATGAATATTAACAAGGAAAATTCATTTATAAATTTTGATGTTTCCATGTTATTCAAAATGAAGTAATTTGTTGTTAAATTCGTTTTCTGTATTTTCTCCTTTGTTTGTGTTCTCTTTGTTTTTAGTTCAATCAATATTGGATATTTTTTTATCAGAAATCTAATTTGAAATTCGTTATACGAGATATGTTCAGAAAATAATGAAACTTTTGATTACATTAACGCTGTTGCCTTCAGAATAGTCCTTATTAGATGTTATGTACTCGTGCCAGTGCTTTTTCCAATCCTCGAAAAGATTTCTTAAACTTGATAGGCTTGATAGCGCATCGCTAATAGGCTTCAGCTCTATCAGCGATACGCTATCAACCTCATCTATTTTCGTGAAAAGGTATCCCTTTGAGATTCTTTTCATTTCTAGAAATAATAAAAAGACACATCAGGCCATGGTGAATATGGTGAATTGGTGAATATGGAGGCGGTAGTATTCCTACGGTACTGTTTCTGATGCAGAATACATGAAATGTTTTTACACAAATCTGGGCAAATCTTGCTTTACGCAAATCATCAACGACTTCTCTGATTGTGGTACGACATTTTTTGATGATTATTTTCAGTTTTTCCAAGTTTATAAAGGCTTCCAGGGCGTTTGTCATCTTCATCGTCTTCACGGTCATCTTGGAATAAGACTCACTATAAGTAATTGTTAACAATTCATACACATTTGATGAGGTCTTACAAACACATCTTTCGTTAGCGGATGCTACAGATGAAGTTAACAATGGAAACAGCTGAAAATTTTGATCACACTTCAGGGGCATGTATACCAATATAAAATAATTGACAATCGGATTCACCAAACCCGCGAAATTTAAAAATTTCCGTTATTTCATGAATACATCATGCATACCATGTATAGCCATTTCGGTGGCTTTAACGTTAATCCTAGCTAATTAGTTTAATATTATTATTTTGAATGTTACCTGATGCTATACTGATTTTACAGACGAGATACAATCAGCAATCGCTTACCTCGTTCTGCAAGTATCGACTCCATGGTTGAGGCAGTATGGGCAGAGAGCTCTGAAACAGTGGAACCTCTGCTTCCTGAAAAGAGACCATCGCTGCGTGCCGACAGGCCATTGGCGTTGGTGTCGCCATCTGTAGGAAGAAGAATGAAGGGACAACGAGGAATTAACGGTGAGTTTATCAAACACTTTTAGTGTTTAGTGTTTTTCATAAAACTCAATGGGATCTGCTGAATTAACTAAAATAGAAAAATTCTCTGGAAAATTTTGTGATTTGTTCTTCTGCTTATGATGAAATGTACAATAAAAAAAAATAAAGAATTTACCCAGAGTGAAACATCGATTATCCAATACTATTCAACAGATGCAATTTCATGTAATTGAATAGTGGACGTATTATTTCAACAATAACGTTCCTTTATAACTTACTGATTTATAACATTATCATTGAATTCCTCACAGCAGTTCATGTTTAGTTTATGTGCTTCGACTGTATAGTGTGCATGCAAGAGTGTTTTACTGTGATTTCGCTGAAACAAACATATTGGAGAGATCAACTATTATGTGATTTTATTATAAAGATGCGGAAAATATATGTCGGAACATACAAATTCCAATGCATTATGGACGAGGTTCACGATAGCAATTGACCAGTTTGAAAACAGGAATTTGTTCGCGACATAATATAAACTATGCGATTGAACCACTCTACTTTGATGTATCCCCATCCACAAAGTAATTATGTCTGCTACACCTCCCTGAAACGGCAACCGACTCACCATTATGAAAATGATAGAAAGGATGTGAGTATGACTGATTCTGAATAAAAGACAGGGGCAGTGATTTTTTGCCATTATGGCTTCGAAAATGAAATATATGCTTGGAATTGAGGAATGAACTAAAATGTTCTTCAAAACTCAAAAAAACATAGCGTGTACTTCCGAAAACTGAAGTCAAACGTAACTCAAAAAAACTACACTCCTATTGTAATGAAGGTTCAAATACACCACTTTGTTCTACCAAACAAAAGCTAAATTTATGGTATAGAGATAATCTCTAATATCTGTGTTCATTTGGCGTAACGCTGGCACAGAGTTGGATAATTTTCCCCTTCCATTCATCAAGAACCATGCTATCTGAAATTCATACCCATATGCACATTTTTCAGATACCCCCAAAGAAAGGAATCACTTGGAGAAAAATCTGGTGATCTGAAAGGCCACATGATCGTACCACGTATAGATATCAATCGACCAGGAAACGTGTTCAGAACATTTTGTGTCTCTTATCATATTGAAACCAAAAATTAATAGGAAGTATATGAACTGTTGAAATAATTCTAATTTATAGTAGGTGCAATTTGACAGCATTCAGGTTGCCATCAATAAAGAAGGAACCTATAATATAGCCTCCTATTATTCTTGTCCAATAATGCTAATTTTTCCGAAACCAATATCACACAATGGGTGGATTGTGTTTCTTACGTAAAGGAAATGATAAATCATCAGTTAATTAAAAGTTTTTCGAAAACGAATCATTTTTATTCATGGTTTCACAATATTTCATCCGTTTAATGAGTTCGCTGGAAAAATTTACAGAATGTTTTGTACTTTATAGCAATAGTTATCATTCCTTTTTGAATTATTCCGAACAGTTCTATCACTCATATTCATTTTATGTGCAATTTTTCGGCTCGTACAAGGTTGACTGGTTTTAACAGCCGCACATATTGTTATTTTCCTATTTTGTCGGTCTTGAATTATTGATTCTACACGTGGTTCATGTGAATTTCGACACGCCGCTAGTTCTGAACACATTCAATTTTTTTTTGACAGATGGTCAATGACGGATTTGCCCTATTTTCAAATGCAACAATAAATAGATTTATTATATCTCGAATCAAGTGACGACCAACATACCACTTCAAAATTTGTAGGTATTTTTCCTTTGTAAATTTGAACATTTCAGATTTCGCGAGAAATTATTCTACTATTACTAATCGTTATGGACTGACTGCTACCCAATGTATCAGTTTTTTTAATTAAACGGGACAGGAAGGGAAACAGTGGTTCAATCAAATATTCCGTCGCGAATAAATCTCTAACTTCAAACTGGTCGACTGCTATTGCAGACCCTATTCAGAATGCATTGCGATTCGTATATTCCGATATTCATCCTTCACATCTGTATTTCCATTATTTTTAATAAGTTGTGTTATGAGGCTTACGTATAATATGGTCATTCATCCAGTTTATATATTTCATGTGATGAGTGTATTATTTATACCTGCTGGAAATCAAGAAGTATCAATCTATTAGTGTAACAAGTGTCATACCTAACGGTGTGGATTCGAACCCACATCCCTTGGATGGTAAATTGGCCACACTACCGCTTATGACATATTACTGTTAATTGAAATTATTATTTTCATGAAGCGAGTCAAGATCTCCATCACAATTGTCAACAATGAACTTGTTTGTGGAGATCAAATCGTGAGGTGTAGTTTTTGAAATTACTATGGATCTTCATCAAGTAACGGTGGAATCAATCAGAAAAAAAAATTGTAAAATAGTTTCTGAAAAGAAAAAATAACACAAGAAGGACATAGAATAAAAATGTCTGATTTCTACTAAGTTTATTACTATTACGACCGGTTTCGGTTTATCAGACCATATACAAGTAACTAATACATCAAGTCGAGACAAGTAGGTACTTTAATATATACTCATAAGGTTAGGTTTCGGTAAAAGGTACCTGAAATAACAAATGTTACCTGAATAATCAATACCAATATTACAATAACTGATTATCTTCTATAATATATCACGTTTACCAACTGTTGAATGGATCCCAAACTAGATGTCAAAATTCACAAACTCAAAACTGGGCGAGCTGCATAGTTCTACTTGATCATTGAGCGTCTTGGAATTGGGGTTTTTATACAATTTATTGGTTTTCAATGCTTTCAACAAATTCATCTCCCATCCTGTATTGCACGTATGAAGAATTTTCATGTTTTATTTATTTACTGTGCGGTTTGTTTCTTGTAGATGTCCATATATAGCTAAGTTTTTTCCCGATAATACATACTCTCGGTATCTTATGTTGAAATTTCTGCCTGTCTGGCTTGCATAAGTTGCTGAACAGTCATCATATTTTGATCTATATATGCCCGATTTCTCCACTTATCCCCTTTGGGTTTTGCGTTGAATAACATGTTCCCTAAAGTATTCTTATTAGCGAATGATCTAATTATGTTGAGTTTTAAAAAATAGTTCTTTATATTTTCGCTACCTGCTTCATGATCTCCATTTCTACTTGAAAAGCCTCCTCTGATAACGGAATCATAAATGCTCTATGTTTCTGAATATCATAGAGCAGATAGTATATTACAACCATATTTCCGCCAATTGAAAAACTGATCTGCAATAAGAACCAAAAATTCATCAAGAACGAACTACACCTAAATCATGAAAAACCTAAAGAAGCTAACAAATATGCTACCATAATTCAACGAAAGTCATTTTTTGTGGAGGAAAAAATCAGTTTTTTATCGACAGTAACTTATCGGGGTAAACTAAAAAGTTTGCCCTTCTACACTTGTATAAAGTTCTCCATTATAATTTTTATATTTTTTCAGATTGTGGAAGGTAACCATTACCCAAAAAAGGTCGATAAGCTACCATAATCTATTTCATCATTCATCATTTTGATACAATCTCAAATTCAAATTGATTTGATCAGTACTTCAAACTGAAGGGGATGATAAATAATATCTCTCTGAGTCTAATGTTATGAGGCCATATCTGAACAGAAGTGCCATTTCAGAAATGTGATATTTTCATTGACATATTTTTAAATCCGTTACATATGCTGACTGCTTTGTTCCGTGCTCTCTGTTTCTCCAATTAACTTAGATGAAATCTTATCGTTTATCTATGTCGCTCCTCTGTTCAATGAATTCATTTCAAAACTTCTTCAAACTATGGCTGACCCCTGGTGTATTGACGAGTTACGGATAGTATTTTTCTTCTGGTGTTGGAAAAATGTTTTCATTAGACCGACTATATGTTTCAGAAAATTCAATAGGGACGGATCTCTGCTCTCATCTTTCCGTACTATTTTCTTGTGATAGTTTCGATTTTGCTTATGGATCACCCAGGTACAACCCAGGTAAAAAAACACTCATCACGCGTAGAACAAAGTTTCCATGAAAATCTCTATTATAGATAATGTTCAGTATGGTTACGTGACTCTGACACCATGAATTATGTGTAAAGTTTATAAAATTCCACTGTAAAGGTGACTAAGTAGAATGCAAATAGACTGATCAATCAGCCAGAGATAACTCCAAGAGATAATTAAGCTCTGGGGAGAGTTTATGCATTTCTGGAATAATTAGAATTCACAGATAACATTTTCTATGGAGCCATTATTAACGGGATTCAACAAATCTACACATCCAATGAAAACGGAAAATTGTACTTCGACTGTAGACTTTAATTTTACTCATACCTCATCAAAACACAGTTCTCGAAAGGCGTTGAAGTTTTATTCTGGGAAAAAAATTGAGGCGCTAATTAAGTGATTCGCAGTAGAATACTTGTATAGTTTTTAGTTGCATAAAAAAAATGCGTAATTATTTTACCTAAATGATGAAGCCTAACAACAAACCTAAAACAGCCCTTTCAAAATGAGGTATTTAGTCAGAGCATACAATTATTTGTGATAATGGTACCAAGTTATCCTTCATATACATTCACAAAAGTCCATTAAACATTGAGGTGTTTTCTTTTAGGTACGTGATTTATACCAAATTGAAGAGTTTACTTATATTTTGGTTTGATATAGCATCAGGTTGTGCAATAATTATGTATGTAGCTTATAATATGAAACATACTGACATGAATTACATGGAATCATTGTTAATGAGGTATAAAAATCTACTCAACGACTTTGGTACGGGAACAACTATCGTGGCTCTGAATATTATTGGAGTTTTTTCCCAACACCAAATCGTTATTTTTAACACCTCGACACGTGTTTCGATCACCAAGTGATCATCTTCAAAGCGGAGGATTAAACTAGAAACTAACGCGAAGCTAACGCTAGTCATGCTATATAGATGTCTCATACAGGTAAACCATCCAGGTGTACCAACCTGTAACACTTCACCAAAGGTTCAAAACAGTGCATCATAAGTATCGTGGCTCTGTTCATTCACAACATATGACTCATAGGCTCATTGCGTCTGCTTGGAGCAAATGAGGGTAAAGTAAAAAAATATTCGTCGTGCAGTTTTCAGCTTCGGGTGAGGCATATATCGTCCGAAAAGAGAAAGAGAAATGGATGGAGCATCGCGATTTTTCTCCACAGCTCCACTAGCTCCACAGTCCCTATCTAGACCACTCAATTGAAATGGATGCTCTGATTGTTGATATCATTAATGGATACATGCCTTCCTCACTATATGATCTTCCAATCTCTCAATTAAATGAAACCAAATGTGTAGAAGGTATCACCGAAACTTTGTATTTGTTTGAAAGACCTATTGATGCTATTATGTGTGAAGTATAACATCGTTCAACTGTCCGCCATGGCTCCTCTAGGTGGAGCGCATACGAAACGTCCAATTTTCTGTGACTCTGGCGCATAAATCAGGCTGAATTTGACCGATGACATGGGTTATGTTAGCTTTGAGGACCGCTGTGGTTCATGGCTTATTCGCATTCACTTGCGACATAAGAAAACCCCACAAGAAAAAGTCCAACGAGGTCATATCGCACGATCTTGTTGGCCAGTTCACATAACCTCCACGTGAGAGATTCACAGGTAGGCTACACAACGAAATATAAATGAGGTTAACTCAAAGTTTCGAGTCGAAAATACTCGTCTTCAGTGCCTCTTTGCATCTCACTTCAGTCACTCATTCTTTCAACTTCTGAAGAACAAAATACAGGAATTTTCCACACGAAATTACGACGTTATTGTCACTGTAACAATACGATTATCAGATTCAATCCGGTTTTTATCTGAAAGAAATGCATGGTTTACATATCTTCGTGCAGAGATTATTTTGAACTCAACTGCTTTCGCTCTCTTTTCGGAGGGTTTCCTCAATTTGTTTATGAATATGGAGTGGTAATGAAGACAAAAAAGCAGTTTTCCCCAAATAATCTCTTTCGAATCAGGCCAGTACCTAAACGAAATGTTAAATAATACTGATTAGGTAATACTCAAACTTCATCAAAAAGGCCACCTCAATCGAAATTCTTTACACCTCTGTGGATTACGACGAGTGTCAGTAAATTTGCAACCCTTTTAACAACCACGCGAGAGTTTTTCGAAGCGAAGGACAAAAACGGGGAAACAAAACAGGCTACGTAACTTGGAGTATTCTTCACAAAAATTCACAATTACGGTTTGTAGTGAATGAGTGGCATGGATTCGTTTCTAATTATGGAGAGGACCATGAATGGAAATATCGTGTGATGGTAGTGGGGATTGGGAGAGGTTGTTATTATTTATGAATTTTCAATTGATGATGAGAATTGGAAAACATGATTAGTACAGACATCAAAAGCCAGAATACTTCATAAATATTGATACACATAACTAACTACTTGTTTTGGTGCTCTGAATATTTACACAGAGGAGAGAGCACTATTCTATTTTCAAATACAGCTCTATTCTTCAAATCATCCATATATTCTACAATTTGGAATATTGAATCAAGGTGGTATTAGTTTGGTGAGGCAATTTCAGTTGTGGTTGCAATTTTGATACCACAGAATGAATAAAAGTAAATCTTTGAGGAAAAAACAGTTTATCAACCTTTTTTATGCATTTCTGCCTTCAAATTACAATTCAATCACAGATAATTGACGGTGAAAATTACAAAAATATTTCAACAAGAAACTATCACCAAAGATTCTGAGATACTATTGGTTATTTCGGGCGTTAGGTTAGAAATCACACGTTGTCGTTCGTAGGGGTGCGGCAGCTGGTTAACGGAAAAACAGATTTGAAACAGACTTAAACCAGTCAAATATCTCAAATGTACGTTTTTTATATGAAATTCAACCATTTTTCAATGAAATAGTTCATTTGGTAATCTTAACGAATGAGGATAATGAATGAATTCAAAACGCCAGTTTGGTTGGGAAAGCGTGCGTCGAAAAGAGTGTTACATTTCTGGTGATGGTAAAAATTGTTTCGTTATGGAATAATGAACCAGTTTAAAATATGTGCAGATCATATGGAGCACAAAAACATCTTTTAAACAAGAGAAGGCAAATATTTTCATGTCAATAGAAAAATTAATTGAATGAAAGTTAATTATTTCGGGATTTCGCTTAACAATAATTGTTGGTTGTGGTTACAGAGATTCATTGAATAATAGTTGATCATTTCTGGATTTTGCTTGACACTTATTGGTTATAGTTATGGTTAAAAACATTCATTGAAAAAAAGTTGATTATTTAGGGATACGGCGAAAGCAAGATGGCCACCATACCAATTTCATAAATTAGGTCAATCTTGCTTGCGACAAAGTTTCATATTATATGAACTGTGAAGTGATAAACTGATGGGTTTTATTCCATTCAAAGATTACTTTTTTCTTTCGAAGACATGTCAATGAAAGTTTGTTTCCAAAAATGTTTTTTACCATCAATGTATGCACTATAAATATGAAATTTCAGCATCTCAATAATAATGAGTAATGAATTTTTTATCAAAACATCATTTCAATGTTCAATGAATACCATACAACTGTTTCCACATCGTTAACTATGGGAGAGCCTGCGGTAGATGTTATAAATGATATAATTAATATCAAATAGAATCATTTCTCGAGAATAATGGATCATCAAGGTCACTATTATTATTGTTATGCGCAATAGGTATTTAATGAAGGGGAGCATGGATGGATGAGTTGATTTGTGTTTTTGAAAGTGTTTGTTATTTGTGTTATTCAATGCCGACCTTCATAATTGGCGAGTGTTGTGAGACGTGATTCGGAATTTGGTAATCCTAAAATGAACTTCAAATTCTAAATTAACATTCATAAGATCAGAACAATTCATCAATATGTGTCGCACGTGAAGAAATTCATGGTGAAATCAAACAAACCTTTAACAGCTATCTGCATAAAAGAAGTATTTTTCACAGTGAAAAATGTTTTTTTATCAAACGTATTCAAAAAACACTTTATTGTGATATTTTCACTAAACAGTTTTACAAAAACGCAACACGTGTTATGCCATACAATGGATTCTTCGTGCGTGTAGTAAAGACACACTAGTGCAAATCTCTAAGCTTTCTTCGATGTTCCAGGCTATCATCACGTGCAATGTTCGCGTCTCCAATCAGGCAGATGGCTCTTTTCTGGATGAAATCCAGCAACTTCAGGGTATGTCTGGGGGCAAAGCTCCATGTATGAGAACAATACTTCAAAGAAGGTGTGTACAGGTTTCTGGTTCGAAACAATGTTCCAAACTTTTGAGAAGCAGCCTTTGCAATTTCAACGACATGATTGTGCCAAGACATATTGGTGTCCATTTTGACTCCTAACAAACTTATCGAAGTAGAAAGCGGAATTATCTGACCCGATATTATTATATCCGGTTCGCAGACAGTTATCTTCTTCTAAAAAAACGATGCCTGGGTTTTTGTGGCATTGAATTGAACCTGGTTACTTTCACCCCAATTTGAAAACAGTTCTAGATCTTCATTAAGATATGCAATCTCCTGCTGCCGGAGAAGATTTACCTCCGTAGCTGATGTCCTGGAATCCAAATGGAATGAGGAGACAAGTGCCAGCAAACCCTCATGCCACACAAGGTCACAGGCCTTAGAAATATCAAGCGCAACAGCTCTTGATTCTTCATGTTTTTCGATTGCGTTATTCCAAATATGGGTGATCATTGTTTCCGGGAGCCATATTGATGATCCCTCAAGATGTTGAAGGATATGGTTATTAACTTTCTTCATGATTTTTGAAAATTTTGGAAAATTTTTCTTGCCCTATTTGAGAATAGGCTGAACGCGAGCAATCTTCCAACAATAAGGGAAACCCCCTTTCTTGTAAGACAAGTTGAAAATTATGTATTGTCAAGGAGCAAAGAAATGGATTTAAGTATATCCAAACAAAAACACAACTATAAAAAGCATTCTTTGAGAGCCAAGTGTCCACAACTCCCGCATCGGTACCATGTTTTTATATACTTTTGCCTGTTCCTGGACAAATTCCACACAGAGTTTACTCTTCTAAATATTATGAATCATCATCCAATTAACTCTGGTTTCTCGTATGTGCCCTGTTTTCGATTAATTTCATTATCTTTGAATAATTTCTCTTTGGCACAACTTTTTTCATTGGTTCTCTTTATTGTTTTTAGCCCCTTTTTTCAATACGTGAAGAGTGGGGGATGCTCGCTCCCCTACCGAATATATTGGAGCTTCGGTGGCAAGACGCAACCTCCGAGAAAAGGAATAATAACAAACGTATTCATCATTTCGGAAATTGTAAATAACACACAAGTTGAGAAAACAAATAATTTTCCAGAAGTAATGCGGGCAACTTTCGTTTTGCTTTCTGGATAAATCTATCCAGCTGATGTTATTTCACTTAACCCCATATATGACCATTATTTTCAACATTGAAATTGGTATTACAAGATATCATCTTTGAAAGAGAGGAATATAACATCGCGGACTCATTGTATACCTATAGAAAATGACCATATTATGTAGTGTATATGTTGTATCCATTTTCAAAAGTATCAGTAACCATTTAACCCATTCCGGAGATTTTCCTCAATTTTGCGAAGAAACTTTCGTCATCTTGTGGCAATTGTTCCTTCGATTCATGTGTGTCTCCATATATGAGGAGAAGTTCTGAAAATCATATCGACTTTACACGCATTTTCAGGTTTTTCGAAATGTCGTTAAGATTAAAATAATTATGATGAACTTTAAATTCAAAACGATAGAGGCAATAGCCAAAAACATCTCCTGATGATGGAGACCATGTTCAGTTTTCGATAAAATAAAAGAATGTGAAATTATGTAGGTACTCCAAGAAAAACACGTCAAAGCGAAGATTAACCACATATTATAAAACATAACCATTTCAAACGAAATATTATTTTTCAATTCCATCATCGCTTTGCATTGTTTGCTATGCGGATCCACGGATTTTATTTATTTATTTATTTATTCAAAATTTGGGATACAAACAGGTAAATACCCATAGAAGCATCCACTGATAGTAGTGGTTACAGAGATACACGGTGTCAACAGATAAAAGANAACAAAAAAGTCTATTTCTATTTAGTCTGTACCTACTTCAACCATTTGTCATGAATCGCTATTCAATATAGTTTATGAAAGAGGTAAATTTCACCCACATGGAACACTGTAATCCTCAATGGCAGACATCGATGTTTCGGAATGAAACACTTGCCTTATTGTCTCTTCAGCACCAATATGGATAACAATACAAGATGAATTACCAAATCCATTCATAGCATTACGACTCCATGTCTCGAATGAGTTGAATCTACTCAAATCATCGATGACAGTACGTCTTGAGTTAATAATGAACACTATTCTGGAGTCTGTGAAAAAAGTTCAAGTATTTTTCAGGCTTTTTTTAAATAAACGCAGTGGTATTTCATTCGAATTTTCTAGAAGGAATATGATTATTTATTCTTAAATAAATAATATAATTTGAAACAAATTTTTCGTCATCTATAAAATTACCGATTCACGTAGAACTTCAATTCTAACTGTGTGAATTCAGTGGTAAATGATATTTTCCCCTCTCACCATAACTTCAGTTTCATTATTATTGAATAATGATAAATTGAATAGAGTCACCAAAAGGATTCTTGAAAGGATTTACACTTGAAATTCGAAGTGTCAAAAAACGTTTATAACTACAGCTACCGGGCTGAGTCATGGCCGGTGGGGGAAACTGCATCTGCGTTAAGTTTGGGTCTGTGTATGACAGAAAGTATTATGAAAAAAGGAATAGAAATTGTTGTTTGCAATTTCATGTTTACGGCTCGAATAAGCTGATTGATAACAGATTTCTACACATCTACTGCACATCTTGAGGGAGGGGCTTCTCACCGTAGGGGTTTCAGCACAAATATTCAGCTGCACTTGAATATTTACAAATTATAAAATAGATTTACTCAATATCTCGAACGAAAAATATTGAACTTTCATTTATTTTTTATTATTGAAATAATATAAGTTTTAAAACTTATATTAGGTACTTCAAGTACTGGATGCTGTAAGGAGATATTATGTGAAACTATTCAATGTTCAAAATAATTACATTCACGTACGTCCAAAGTCTTTTTAGTTAAGACGTTCTGTATAATTTCAGTTTATGTAAAATTATCCATTTGGAGTATTATAGGTCATGTTTTTCAGTTACAAAAATCCGTACTTGATAATCACTGGATGATTATTGATAATTGTGCTCACCTAAAAAATAATATTACCAAATATTTTCGAAACCATTCAATATTCAGGATGACAAGCTTTCAGGACAATTTATGAAGGATTCGAAATCGCATACTTTTATTTCCCAGTTTTTTATTCAATCAGTAGGTAGGTAATTATTGGTATGCAGTTGGAATACATTGAATAGATTATGCATTTCTGTAAATTCTGGGACAGTTAATACTTGTTTGAATTATTAGTGACAGAACTATTTCATCAAAAAAAAATTCAAAATCTTTTTTGAATTTAACAAAACATGAATTTTTCCCTAGGTAGGTAGGTCTAAAGTGAGTGGGTTTATTCGACCCTCCACCGCAACCCATAAGGGTTTATTGTGGCTCACACCTATTCACACTCGGCTAAATAAACCCAGCTTCTTAACGAAGCCGATTAGTTTGAATGGTGAGTGGTCTTACAGGTCAGATGGTGAGAGTACGGATCTGCCGAACTCAAAGAACCTGATTCGGTCCCCAGCGGGGCAGGCACAAAGTATATGCTCTGCAGTTTCATCATTTTCCAGACAGAGGCACAAACTGTGCCGACCCTGCATGTGATGACCCTGCATGTGATGATTCAAATGACAGTGACCTGTAAGAAGGCATGTTAGACATTGTAGTTCATCCCTACTGTATTCCAACAACTGTTTGGAATCAAGCTTCGAAGGTTAGATAAACGCCTTGAAGTGAGCCAATCCTGGAAGATTCTGCCAGAAGTCCATAACTCCTCTTGCCATCCAGATGTTGAGTGTTTGTTTGGCAAAGCCCAAAGCGATGCCAATAACAGGTTCTGGTCCAATGAAGCCGCTTGCAGCACCCTCCTTTGCAAGAGAGTCAGCAGTTTCATTGCCTTCCAGGCCAGTATGGCCAGAAATCCAGACCAGAGACAATCTGTTTAGTCTTCCTATCGAGGAGAGTCTTTTTTGGCAGTTTGCTACCAATTCAGACGTTGTTCGGTGGGAGCCAAGATTTTCCAACTCCGCTTGACTGTCCGAGAATATTTTTATTGACTTGTGAGTGAGGTTGGATCTATCCATTCTCTCCGCACACAATTCAATAGCGTAAATTTCCGCTTGAAATACAGTCGCTTAGGTTCCTAGGCAGGTAGATAACTCTGTACTGGGTCTGCGACTGAAAACACCTGCACCAGAACCGAAAGGTGTTTTTGATCCATCTGTAAACCAACAACTATCTGCTCTTAATATTTCCTTCTTCCGCAGGATTCAGTCCTCTCTTCTCGGGAATAGTACTTTATAAGGCAGTTCGTAGTTGACAGTTGGAGGCATAAAGTCAGAGGTCATTTCCAAAATGCTGTGACTTCCAATGTCAACCAACAGTCTGTTGCACTCTGCATTGAATTGATTTGTGCAATTGGCAATATGCACAAGTCTGTATGCAGTCCATCTAGCCTCTCTTTCCAGAAAAATGTGGAGAGGAGGTAGATCTAGAAGGATCTCCATGGCCGCTGACGGTGTGGCACTGATGGCACCACTGATAGCCAGACAAGCCTGTCTCTGTAAGCCAGAAAACTTCGCTTGGGCCGTTTTCTGTGAAGCCTTCGGCCACCAAGCAATTGCACCATACGTAATCATTGGTCTGACAATCATCACATACATCCTATGGATTTGTTTGGGACCTAAACCCCAAGTTTCACCACAAATCCTTTGACATGTCCATAGAGACAGTCTGGCTTTGTGTAAAACTTTTTCCAAGTGAGCGTTCCAGGAGAGTCTTTTATCACCTCCGTTCCAAATGGAGTGACCACACCATTGAGGGAAAGTGGCATTAGAACTATATACCACCCTTGCTACCAACCAACCGGGTGGTATATAGTTCCACGCCAGACCAGCTCTATACAATTTTGTGAGAATAGGTAAAATTATTTCCAGTCCGCTTTGAAGAAGAGCTGGAAATATACCATCCTCTCCGGTAGATTTGAAGGGCTGAAAAGACTTAATAGCCCATTCAACTGCCGGTGCTGTGATAACCTTTCTTGCGACATCCCAGGGCGTTTAGCGCCCTCGAAGATGGGCGGTCTGTTGTTATTTTTCCCTAACGCAGAATTTTAATGAACTTAATAAATTCCTTTCATGCCGTATCTTGTATATATCACATTTTCAGCTTCATTAAGCTCATAGTTTCCCACAATATCCTAACGGAGGGTCGGAACTTGAAACATAATCTATCTATGGAACTAACATAAAAGTAAATTTAACAAAAATAAGTTTGCGTGAAATTCATACTGAAATGATTATCCTACGGCATCATTTAACGTTTCCACCGAAGCACAATTATTGGGGTTGTTAAACAAATAAAAAAAACTTAAAACTTATAACTTTGATACGTGAAAGCGATGAAAACGTTAAAGGTTAGGCAGTCTATAGAAAGTTTCACATAATTAAAAGTATTAGAACTGTTTAATCGGTTTAAATGATGAATCAGTGTTAATGACAAGCGGTGTGAACATCAGTATTTTCACAGGTAATTATTATTTTCGGAANACCTGTTTAATCGGTTTAAATGATGAATCAGTGTTAATAACAAGCGGTGTGAACATCAGTATTTTCACAGGTAATTATTTTCGGAATTTGACATTTTTTGAGACATTCCACAAAAATTTGGATTTTGAAACAAAGTTTTTTATAAGTTCATATTATCGTTGCTCAGTGAAGTTTCAAAAACCATGCATACATTCCAACAAATTAAACTTGGTGCACTCGTAATATAACTCTTGAACTTTATTTATATTGAATACAAAATTTTGCATGTTTGTGTTATCAAAGTGAAAAAATACAGTTATTCGTATTTTAGCTGTATTCAAATTGAATTTTAAACTATGGAGAACAGATGAAATGTTAGGATATTTTTCCATGATAATTTGTTGTTTTGTCAGAAATGAGCAAATTAATATTGTCAGATTGAATGACAATGGATTTCAGCAAATGATGAACTGACAGCATTGAATGTAACTGGTATTATTTTTATTCTGTTTTAAATGACTTTCAGAATAATCTTCAGGCAGTGTAGCTGCCTCGTAATTTTTGAGTTATATATAATTCGTGTGAATTCCATTTCAAGTGTCGATCGATCATTAAGCCAAAGTATTTGATTGAGGTACTCTCTGGAATCAATAAGTTTTGATCGATAATTAATGGACCTATGTTCGGTAGCTTATTGGCATAAGAGGTAAATGGTAGATATTCTGTTTATTTTACATTCAAGGTCAATTTGTTATATCGATACCATTTTATGATGTTTTTGAAATCTTTCTGATTTCATCTTGAGGTCTTGCCATGTCTCCGCATTACAAAAGATTGCTATGTCGTCAGCAAAACTGAGAATGTTTCCTTCGGAATGCATTTTTAATAAACTATTTATATGGATAATGAATATTATTGGACCCAACACCGTACCTTGAGGAACTCCGTAAGTAATTATTCTCGTACTACTTTTTTCCATCGATGTCAACTATATATCTTCAATTATTCAAATAGGAATTGAACAGTTATATGCTCTTCCCCGTATGCCGATGTTTTCTAAATTTTCGTGGAGTCTCCTACGACAAGCAGTATCGAACGCTTTCGATTGAAATCAATAATTATTTTTTACAAAAATCACGTTATAATTTGTATGTTTTCTTTTTATTTCGAAACCCCTGCTTGATTTGTATGTGAAAATTTAAATCGATCTCTAATATTTAATCATTTGATTAGAAATAATGATCACTTGCTGAGTTAATGTATTAGTTTTCCAGCTGTTCAGATGTGGTGAAAATATGCTGAAAATAATTAAAAAATTTGTGTCTTGGAAAATTGACTTTGTATAACTACAATATTCAAATATGTTATTCTTGGTAACCAATTTTACAAGATGAACGTATCTCCGAGTTTTCCAGAAAGTCTAGGGTCTGGAAATGGGGTGAAAATTAAACTTAATTGAGTATTAAATTTGAACACTCGACAGATTGGGATATGTTATTCCTGGTTATTGATTCAACAAAACAAATATCTCATCCCAGTTTTCCAGGCCATCTTAACGATCCGTTTTGAGGGGTGGAAATGAGGTGAAAAATTAAAAATTATCAAAAGTTGAATTCGTACACCTACAAGAATAAGATATATCATCTCAGTAACATACATTTTACATCCGAATTTTCCAGACCATCTGAGGGTGTGTAAATGTGATGAAAATTAACAAAAAGAGTTCGTACATCCAAATCGTATTTCCATCCCCTTAGATAACCCTTGGACGTGATGTTTACCTTGTTGTTTCTATATCTCATTTTTGTAGATTTAAAAATTCAACTATTGATCTTAGGGTTTTTTACTGAATCTCCTGACAAAAATACCTTAGCAGCCCAATACAAAATTTCCGCATTGCAAAATAACTATAGCTGAAAAATATCTGCACTGCATAAATAGTCATGAAGCTATAAATAGAATTTTCAATTGAAAATGCTTCTAGTCCTGTTCGAAACATGAAAGGAGAGTCAGAAAATCTTCTTTCAATTGCTAAAGTAGTTACACATTTTTGGTCCAATTGCTGTTTTTTTAGTAACACAATGAAGTCTGAGTGAGCTTGAAATTGTATGTCTTGTCATTTTTAATCTGTTTCATATATCTTCATCAACTATAATATATGCAGCTAATAACGGTATTGATAACTTCCATCTCCGGTTGAATCATATTGAGAGCTATGAGCTAGTGAACTGCCTTGTAGCGTTATTTTAAAACTATATGTTTTGAAAGTCTTAGCGTGTTTAGTTCTACTCATTCAGTTAACCACTATGCGGTTGGTTCGAAATCAACTGTAGGACGACCGACGGTCACCGCGTATCGTCCGACCCGTGCTAGAAATCGCACTTCAAAGTAAAGACCTTGTTAATCCTTAGCTTGTATTTGATTCTCATAATTTTGACACACTGTCACACTTTCATTGTTCATAAGATCAAAAATTACCTTGACCGGTCCAGAGTTATGCCCTAACAAGAATTGTTGCAACGAGAAATATAGAAATATGTAGATTTTGTCAAGATTACTTCACAGATCATTTCATTTATAATTATCAGAAATTACACATCAGCAGATTATAATCGGAAATTGGAAAACGTTGCATGTTATTTAATGATGTAATATTTATAGTGTGCTGGCACGGAACTTCAAAACCATCAAACAAGTCCAAAAATTCGAAATATTTCGAAAACGATATCCTTCAAATTTCAACAATTTATCCATATGTACATATTTCAAAAAGCACTTTGAGTTGAAATTTCCCTATCATAAAGAGACAATGAACTTTAATGAAAAAAAATGGAGATACACGAAAAAAACTATATCCTCAAAAGCTATAAAATCCTATAAAATTATCTCTAAAGAGGAACTGTCACTGAATATTAAAAATTGATATCTCTGCCGAGTCTGACTGTTTGTCTGTCTGAACGCGATAAATCTAAAAACTACTGAACGGATTTCTAGACTATTTTTACCAAAGAATGGAGTTTGATTTATTAAGGTTTTTGCTGATTCGTTGGAATACGACAATGATATCCTTGGGAAGTTGAGGTGGTTTTACCCTACATAATGCTCTTTGAGATACAACAAAACAATTCGCTTTATATTATTGGTATTTATAGGTCTACAAAAAGTTGGCGATAGCATATGTCTATCTTTTAAGGATAACTCAGTTTACCCATCTCGAATTTAAAATGATGATCGGATATAATGTGGTAATCGAAAGTTATTTAGAAGGATACGATATTATTCCCCATCGATGTTTATAAGGACAAAACACAAGCACTACAGAAAAATTCTCAAGGCGCTCTCAGAGCGGTGCCTGTGCGAAAGTAGCGATTCACATTGGATTTGAATCGCTGGAGATGAAATCCATTTGGAAAAACGTTCTAAGGATGTTTATTCCACATAAACGAAGTTCTCCAGATGAAGGAGTTCTCCAAGAGTGAAGTTCGAGGTGTACTGGCTCTTTTCTGGATAGAATCCAGCAACTTCAGGGTATTTTTGGGGGCAGAGCTCCATACATGAGAACAATACTCCAAAGAAGGTCTGATCTGAGCTTTATAAGGCATCGAAAGTTGCTAAGGTGCGTACAGTTCTCTGGTTCGGAACAGTGTTTCAAGCTTTTGAGTAGCAGCCTTTGCAATTCCAGCGACATGATTATGCCAAGACATATTGGTGTCTATTTTAACCTCCCAACAAACTTATCGAAGCAGAAAGCGGACATTATTATATCCGGTTCAAGACATTCAAGACATTCATCTTTTTGGAGAAAACCTGTGTTTTTGTGGCATCGAATTGTACCTGGTTACTTTCACTCCAATTCAAAATCACTTCTAGATCCTCAATAAAATTTGCAACTTTCTGCTACCGGTGAAGATGTGCCTCCGTAGCCGATGTCCTGAAATCCAAATGGAATGACGAGACAAGTGTGCTGTCGTCAGCAAAGCAATATGTTGGATTCTTGGTTTTTTCCAATAAGTTGTTGAATGAATATGGATCCCTGGGGAACATCATACACATCATACAGTTCAAAAAGGAAATTATCTCGGGAATCATCGTAACATCTAAACTATCGTGCGATAATATAAATTGAAGTAGCCTGACAAATCGACGTGACAAAATCGTAGTTTTGTTTTGTGTTATCCTCAGGTAGATATGTAGTGATCTCTTTCAGAATTGAAATTGAAATTTATGAACATACTCTGTGTGAGCAATTTTCCATAAGTAGTTATTATTAGTTACTAGTCAGCCTAGTTGGAATGAAAGAATATTCTTCAAAGTATGCTTCATTTACATACATCTGTTAATGGGTAGCTCCTCCCATACAAAAAGATGCCTCGATTCGTCTTCAACGTTCAGTCGTCTACCTTTGATTTCTACATATCAAAAATCGCAAACATATCGTCTACATATCGTCCGTGGAAGTGGAAAGTAATCTATTTCATTTCGTGCTTTCAATCTGTTCATGAACAAATTAGGTATGAAGGTAGGCAGTGGGTTTTCAATTGCCGTGCCTTCATGCTCTCTATAGAAACAATTGATCAACTGGAATCGATTCTGTTCTATGCAGTTTTTTTTTGTGAATTTTATGTAGTCTTCGATTACTTTTCCACTGAGACCATAGACCCTCAGAAGATCCCTCAAATATTCAATAGTTTTTAGTATAATGACACTCGAAAACATCAAGGGTACGTTATTGATGTGTATCAGAAAAAAATGCCAGTGAAAGTGTAGCTTGTTAGATATAAATAGAGACCAGAAGACCAGACGCCAACTTGGGTGGTGAATGGCGCGTAGAAAAGAGTATTGCATTTCTGGAGATTAGAAAATGAGCTTGTTCTGAATATCTTTCTTTGCTATATTATTATTCTCCAGGCTCATTTATCAACTACACGAGTTCACTTCTCCGACTTGTAAATTTTCTTTTAACGATCTTTGAGAAATAGTTTTATGATATTCATCTGAAAACGCTGACTGCATGAATTGAAAAAGAAAGACTGTATTTGATACACTTCCTTCCTGGCAGGAGACATCCTGAAATTACCATATAAATAAGAAGGAATCCGCTTAGTCAGACACATGGAAAATGCGAATAGAGTTCCATCTGAATTTCAAAAAGTTGGAAGAAGTAGAATGTGTCAATATGTCTGACAGTGGTTTAATAGAATTTAATGAGATATTTTCTCAGATCATACAGGGAGATTGCTACTGAGTAACGTTTTCGAATAGGTCCCAAACAAATCCATTGGATTTATGTGATGCCCAAGCGAATCTCTCTGGCTTACAGAGACAGGCTTGTCTGGCTATCAGTGGTGCCATCAGTACCACACCGTCAGCGGCTATGGAGATCCTTCTAGATCTACCTCCTCTTCACATCTTTCTGGAAAGAGAGGCTAGATGGACTGCATACAGACTTGTGCACATTGCCAATTGCACAAATCAATTCAATGCAGAGTGCAACAGACTGTTGGTTGACATTGGAAGTCACAGAATTCTAGAAATGACCTCTGACTTTATGCCTCCAACTGTCAACTACGAACTGCCTTATAAAGTACCATTCCCGAGTAGAGAAGACTGGATTGGATAAATCCAACCAAACAATACAGAATAAATATACATATACACAATGAAAATGTGTGTGAAAGTGAAATATAAAATATATGTATATGGAATGGTATGTATAACTATAAATAATATAAGATACAACGTGTTTCGATTTGAGAAATAAAACATGAAGTAATACAAAGACATTGATGAGTATATGTAAACATACTTTTCAAACAGAAGCAGCACAGGGTAATTTTTGAGCAGTTTATATGAATATTTGTTATGTTGAGCAGTGTTTAAACGCTTTGATTGCATGCCTGTCTTAAACTCGTCGTTTGCGCAGACCTAAGACATCGACGCGTGGGTCTGCGCGTAGGAAACTTCAAACCACAAATCAGCCTTTATGAAATTACTGTATACAAAATACTGTGGTATAACTCTCTAGGATCAGAGATTTCTGACTCGGCATATGAAAGATCATTAGGGTAGTCAACATTTTTTTTGGAGGACACATCTGAGGAACCGTTTTTAAATCACTTCTAGAGCATTGAGGTAAGTTTTGGAAACTTCACTCCAACAAATTATTCCATAATTTATATAGGATTCTACCAAACCAAATATAGAGTGTACCCCCTTTTGAATATACTTCTTTTGCCAATCTCTTGAATTTCTCAAATTCTATGAAAAACTGTTTCAATATAGAGACTCTCAATTAAGTTTTCGATATGTAAGTCACAAAAAAATCACTTCTCAAAATATGGAAGATTGGGTGTAAAACTGGGTGAATCATTTCCAAGGTGAGTCCAAAAGTCGAGTTTCTTTTTCCATTAATTTCCTATTTCAGGTATTTTCTCAATAATATTCGAATTTGTAATCCATAAAATGTGTAATTCCAGTTCTTCTTCTCATCATATGATCATAAAAAGGATGTTTCTCTAAAACTATAGCGCCCTGTAGTTGAAAAGTTCGAACCCATTTTCAGTTTTTTCACAAAATATACCCAAAAATATCTTCTTTGAATATCAACGATGTTGATATTTTCACTCCTTTAAACATGTATGTGTACGTTTCTCATAAACCACCCTACGGTGAAAAATAATTCGTCTGAATGGCACGAAAGTGCAATGAAACATGAATTTACTGCTACATTCACACCAGAGCAAAATGAATCCGCATAGCGAGAGATGGGAATAATAGTTAAAATGGAATTTATTGTAGTAACGTTGAATATTCAATGAATCATGCGAAAACGAATGCATGAATAGCAATGCAAGTCGCATTGGCTTCTTGCCAATTTCTCCGAGGAAACCCATATATTTGAAGTTGATACGATAGTGAAATACATGATTTTCAGTGGTTTACTCACACTTCCATTTCTACGTAGGGGTGGTTTGGAAAAACTCCCAAAGGTTCACGAAACTGCGATACGAGTTTCGCAATAACTAAATTGTCTCCATGACAAAATCATATATAGCAAAAATATACATGATATAAATACTCGACAAACTATTTTCATCACAATTCCTCGACATAGAAGGGAAATTTTCAAGCGAAGTTTTTCAGCTAGATACGTAAATACGTTCAAGATAACTGACAACATGAGGGTTTGCTGGCCAAACTTCGATGCTATGGCTTGTCGGATCATTTCTGTGTATGACTCTCCATCTTCCTGAAAAAACGTTCCCTGCAAGTGGCCATGGGAATCTCTCGAATACGTTCACCATCAATGCTGGTGTTTCCCAGGGATCCATATTGTCTCCAACCCTCTTTTTATTGCATATCAACGACTGGAAAAAACCAAGAATCCAACATATTGCTTTGCTGACGACAGCAGATGTGTCTCTTCATTCAATTTGGATTCCAGGCCATCGGCTACGAAGGCACATATTCACCGGCAGCAGAAGGTTGCATATTTTAATGAGGATCTAGAAGTGATTTCGAATTTGGGTGAAAGTAACCAGGTTAAATTCAATGCCACAAAAACTCAGGCAGCGGTTTTCTCCAAGAAGATGAATGTCTCAGAACCGGATATAATAATGTCAGCTCAGACAATTCCGCTTTCTGCTTGGGGGATTGAAATGGACACCAATATGTCTCTGCACACTCATGCCACAGCTGGAATTGCAAAGGCTGCTCTTCAAAACCTGGGAACACTATTCCGAACCAGCCTCAACAACTTTTGATGCTTTATAAAGATCAGATCAGATCTTCTTTGGAGTATTGTTCTCATGTATGCAGCTCCGCCCCTAAACATACCCAGAAGTTGCTGGATTCCATCCAGAAAAGAGCCATCCGCCTGATTTCAGATGCGAACATCACGTGCAAACTTGATAGTCTGAAACATTGTGAAGAAAGGTTGGAGATTTGTCTCTCTTCTATAGATACTTTCACGGGAGGTGTTCAAGTAACTTGGCACGTTTGATTCCACCAGGAGCGAATCACATTGGATTCAAATCCAATGTGAATCGCTACTTTCGCACGGGCACCGCTCTGAGAGCGCCTTGAAATTTTTCCTGTAGTTCTTGTGTTTTATCTCAAAAAAAACAGTAGGTCGTGTTTCTTTTTGAAAAAATCCATTACTGAATATTTGCGTGAAATGCAAAAATGAAAATAAACTAAAAATATTTTACCACTCAGAGCAAAAAATGAAAATCTCACAGCGTCGTCATGCAACCTAGCGCTTTTATGACCTAGGAGAACCACTATCTTTTCTTTCTCTTTTTTTCTTGCTTTACTTCGCTTTCTGGTTCTTTGTGAACTAATCAGTAATTATAGTTTAAAGTTTAGTTTGTAGTGAGGATTTGAGTGAAAGACCAGTTTCTTTCCTGATGTTGAAAGAAAACTAAACTTTCACCTTTTATTTACCTAGTTCTTTAGAATTGGTACTGGATATTGTGTGTGGATTTGTCATAAATAATAAATACATTATTATAAAATAGCCTTCTAGTAGTAAAGACATGCCTGAAGAAGCTATTGTTTAGCGAAACATGTGTTGCGTTTTTGTAAAACTGTTGAATGAAAATTTCACAATGAAGTGTTTCTTGAATAAAATAGCTTTCCTTGTAACTTTCTTGAACAGGAAGGTAGAGTCTACACGAAGTTTGGCTCGGGATGTGGCTTGGGATGTGGCTTGGGATGAGGGGGGTTGAGCTAACCGGCCATCGGATGCCTGCTTCCACATAGCCCCGCTGGATACGGGAATGACAGAATCACTTATGGTTCTGTTATTCCCTAACTGAATGGCATCCCAACGATGGCTTGATCCTAAGATGTGTGTATCCGTGCCGAGAGGATGAATGACACTGAGCCTATCAGCTGTCTCTACGGAACCTTCGAGATGTGGGGCTCTGCCGTGATTGCCTTCTTTCCCTAGCTACTCATGGGACTCTATAGAGTCTATAGAGGAGATGGATGTCGAGCTTACGACTCCAACTGACCTCCCTGTAAATTTAGTTTAGGAGCGAGTCTACAGAGGATATGGATGTCGAGTTTACGACTCCAACTGACCTCCCTGTAAATTTAATCCAGGAGCGAGTCTACAGAGGAGATGGATGTCGAGTTTATGACTCCAATTGACCTCCCTGTAAATTTAATTCAGAAGCGAGTCTCCAGAGGAGATGGATGTCGAGTTTACGACTCCAACGGACCTATCTGTAAATTCAGTTCAGGAGCGAGTCTACAGAGGAGATGGATGTCGAATTTACGACTCTAACTGACCTCTGTGTAAATTCAGTTCAGGGGCGAGTCTACAGAGGAGATGGATGTCGAGTTTACGACTCCAACGGGCCTCACTGTAAATTCAATTCAGGAGCGAGTCTACAGAGGAGATGGATGTCGAGTTTACGACTCCAACTGACCTCCCTGTAAATTTAGTTCAGAAGCGAGAGCTACGGCGTACGCAGAATCTCTCTCAAGTGGGGGAACTAACCCCCATGAGCAGGTTAGCAAACGTTTGCGCTCAAGTGAGGTTTTACCAAAACCAGAGGCGAAAAAGCCCTGCATGGCTGAATCTAAGGCATCGTCAGGTGTTGCTTACGTGCAAAAACCCTCATATGCGAAGGTTGTCGTGGGTATCAAGATGGGAATCTTGCAACTTGACTATCCGACTACGTCATTAACAGATCATATACTTTGTGGCTGCCCCGCTGGGGACCGAATCAGGTCTTTAGAGTTCGGCAGAGCTGTACTCTTACCATCTGATCTGAAAGATCACTCACCATACAAACTAATCGGCTTCGTTAAGAAGCTGGGTTTGTTTGGTCCAGTTAGAATAGGTATGAGCCACAATAAACCCTTGTGGGTTGCGGTGGAGGGTCGAATAGACCCACTCACTTTGGACCTAACCTAACCTATACGAAGTCAATTCGAACAGCTAAGTCAAAACCAATGTACCGGATCTGATAAATTTACTAGTTAATGCCATATAAAACTTCCCACGTAAAATTAATGATATGAGCTCGTGAATTATACCACGCCGCCCATACCATACAAAAAAACTG
Organism: Leptinotarsa decemlineata; assembly: GCF_000500325.1. Classification (NCBI taxonomy): domain Eukaryota; kingdom Metazoa; phylum Arthropoda; class Insecta; order Coleoptera; family Chrysomelidae; genus Leptinotarsa; species Leptinotarsa decemlineata. The sequence continues at coordinate 119,108 of NW_019290439.1, forward strand.
CCGATGTTCAGTTACTATTTAGTTTTTATGCCTTTCGAATTTAGTTCTACTTTATTCACATGTAACTACTTGAAAATACCTGATATTTCCTTGAATAACTAGTAAACACAGGAAAGAAACAGGTTAATCTTGGGAACAGAAAAAACTCACAGGGGGGCAAATCTGGTGAATACGGTGGTTGAGGCATGATTACGGTTTTGTTTTTACTAAAAAATTACGAACAAGCAATGACGAGTGAGCAGAAGCATTATCGTGATATAAAAGTCATAAATATTTTTTCACAATACCGGCAAATCTGGATCGAAGTTGACGTCATTCAACAATTCCTGAGCGATGCTCATGCGACGTTTTTTTCAGTCAAAATTCAGCAGTGTTGAAATGAACTTCGCTGCCACCAACTTCATGCCCATAATTTCCGAAAAAATTGCATGGCTCATCATCGGTTGTGCTGGGTCGTCCAGGGCGAGCATCGTCATTCATATCTTCTCGAAAAGTTGTTCCAGTTTAAACATTTTTCTGACTCAGAGTACAATCACCGTATACCACAGTCATCATTTCAAATGTTTTTGAGTACTTAATTCCATTTTTCACACAAGATTTAATGCATGTTATTTGATTCATTTTGTTCGATAGCTGAAAATCGCCGAACATGTGAAACTCTTTTAACTTTTATGCTTTTCACCAACAAACTGAACATGCTAAACAGCAGAAACTGTGAACATATGCTCGAGGCGAGTGTATCAACATGAAAAATCCCTAATCGAATGTACGTAGATCCCGAAACTTGAACATTCACCTTGTTTCTTGAACAGATTTCCTACATTTCAAGTTGAATCAAAAAGTTGTGAAACTAACCGTCCTATACCTCCAGGAAACTGGGCAAGAGGAAAAATATACATCAAAGAAAAGTATTATTTTTGTAATACCTTTTTCTTATGGACACTTTCTTGTTCTTGTTTTTTCAGTCGACTCCTAACAGTTCCTTCAAATCTAACATCACATCATTATGAATTTTAAGTTTCTCTAGTTACTATCATCCCATGGATACGAATGAGTTCTATTCCTATGCTAACGACCAAAAAATGATCTTTTATTTTGAATCCATTGCAAATAGAGAAGGAATAACCAACCCCAACTGATCGATATCAGAAAAAGACAACGCTCACGTGAAATGTCTAGCCGAACAACGTGTTCGTTGTGGCGTGCCCCTACAAAACGCCAATTGATGTCATACAACTCCACTATTTGTACAATTGCGAGAGCTCGAAGGAATGTTTTTATGTCAAAGGAATATAGTACGAAAGTCATCAAAACCGAGACAATTTCGTTTTTGTCCCTATAGAATTTTGCTTCAGATGTCTTTCGTCATATTTTTTAGATAGCAATGGTCTGGTGGATCTGACTAGTCAGATTATCTCATCATTATTCGAGTGGTCGTTATTAAGTTATTGTAATAATAGGAGCTTTCTAGCTCGTTTCTCCTTTATTAAGTAATATTCATTACTACATCAAAGGTTCCAAACAGTGCATCATAAGTATGCTATTTACTATTAATTTAACCTGTTTAATAATTGCAAATGCGCCAATTCGGTACAAAATACTCTTCATTTTACTTTTACTTTAGGGAGAGTGGTGTATAACTTCAAATTTTTGCCCTTCTCTGTAATAATTGTATTATCAACTTCAGCTAAACAATCAGCACTAGGAACCCAACAATATATAATCTATTTGCAAATGGGAAGTGGACTCAGATAAAATATTATGTGAACTCTCTCTAAATATCAACTGGCTAGTTCAAAAAATAACAAACACTCACATTTCGCCTCTTTGAGTGTTCATGGTCAACCATAGGTTCCGTTGACCCACCAACACTTTTATTTCAAACTCCCCTGTATCCATTATCGATTTGTAAGTAAACTGCACGGATTTTTCTTAAATTTCGCACCACCCGCTTACAAACAAAATAACTTCGCCGATTCAGGACACTTTCCTCAGCCTCGAAAGCTGAGGGATGAGACCCCCGATCTCGTCTCGACGGGGTCCGGTGACCGACTTCTTCTGTCTCGCAAGAAACTCCCAAGCCCTCGCGTCAGCTACGCTATCCACAAAAACCTCATATCAGCGTTTTTTCAACCTTCCCAAGTGTATGATCATCGGCAGGATGCAATACATTTATTTGTTTAGTCTAAGTAAATTTTAACATGACCACAACGACGCTCGAAGGTCCGACACTCATAAAGTAATTCAGCGCTTTTTCAACTGGAAAAATATCGACACCGAAGAAACGGGTGATCGACCTCGATCTCAATGAATAAAATAATATTTTATGTTACTCTCGCAATGACCGTTATTACACTACTCCCCCCTTCGTAAAAGTTCTGGGCACACAGTGCCCAGAACAATCAAATAAAGCAACAATATGATAACCAAAATGAAAATTCGTAATGTATCCTAATGCTAACAAAAATTCTGTCACTTTTCGGCGAACAAAGATTTCGCGTCTGATCCGCGCACTGCACTCGCGAACACTCGCGTTTGTGCGTGATTCACTTCTGCAGTCAGCGAGGCTCCCTTGCCTGCTGTAACCTGATGTGGTGTGGTGTGATGCGGGAAGTAACCTTTTTCACGAGTCCCAGGACTTTCCGCAACTCTCAATGAATAAAGTAATATTTTATGTTACTCTCGCAATGACCGTTATTACATTATTATGAAGTATTCTTGGTGAAATATTTGCTCATTCATTAATTGTCTTCTGTATGTTGATATTCGTGAAACTTACCAATAGAATATGTTGATGATATGTCAGACGAATTGGCTAGTTGGTATTTCTAAACATGCGAATAAGCATAAACAGTGCATTCGAGTTGAAACGAGCTACTCTGAGTGAGTCATTTGATAGGGAGTATGTAGGAAGATCGTGAAACAAGTCAACTTCAGTTTCAAAGGTGACACATTTCTACGTTAAAATCAACCTCCTTTGTCGGCCACTACAACCGCCATCAAATGGAAATAATTATCGAGTAACACTTTATTTGAAAGGTATTCAATTCTATACCCAACCCTGCAACATATTCATGATAAATATTTTGAATTCGTACAGCTAACCAGGATCAACAAAATATTTACTGTGGTTCATAATTTTCATTAGTGTTTTTGTAGCCCTGTCAGGAACTGGGGCCATAAAAACTCTTTTGGTATCTCGCTTTATACCAACTGAAACCCATTGTACCTCTACCACTCATCCACTATTATATTTTCTTTTTTCAAATGTAGTTTCATCAATTTCAATTATTTTGTTTATTTCACCCAATTTCGAAAAGTTGTCTTCGCGCAATTTCACACACATCACTTTCACGCAAAACGGATGTTTTACTGCTCAGCAATACTTGCTCCAATCAATCACATATTTTGAACCCATGTTCATTCCAAGGATTATGAACTCCATTCTGCCTCGCGGCAGGCCCTACGCCTTGTTTCAGAAACCTCTATACCCATCACGCGACTACGGTAGTCCAAGATGTTGAAGACACCAACCTAGCAGGGTATGATGAATCCCTGAGTTTCCAACTCCAGCCCATTCAACCTGAGGAAATCGAAGGTCAGGCGCTTTGATGAGCCAAGGTCTTCAATGTTGTTGAAGAAGACCACAGGCTTATCCTTGTTTTGCCTGCGACTTCAATATGGACCTTTTGCTAAACGGGTTCCAACTCGGTGACAGAGTTGATCACCTCGTTCAGTTCACCATCTTCTCTGGCAGCTGCCCTGAAGAGAAATACTTCAATTCCTGGTTTCTCATGGTCACGCACCATGCAGAGAAGGGGATCCACACTCCTGACGACTTTACAAGCTCCATCCAATACCATTATATCTAGTAAGACACTCCAAACTCAAAAGTCAACGGTCCCCCTGTTGTCGGGGGAAGTGCAACCGTGAAACGGACAATTTTAACACAAACTCCTATGGAAAAACATAATTTTTTTGGTCTTCACGTTGAGTTGATACAGCTCCTCCCGAGTCCCATTCCCTAATCTAAACGAGTAGAGTAAGATTGGATCGGCAAGCATATTTGTTGCAGCAAATTTGTTCTTCTCCGACAGTTCCGACGTCTCTCTGGCATCCAAATGGTACAGGATGCTTCCTTCTACGAGCTGCACATTCCCTCCGTAGTTTCCGCATCGTCCTCTTTTAAGATCGGCATGTTGCATAGTTGTCTATCCCGAATTTCATACACCGATAGCATGCGGGTACTCTTCCACCACCCCCAACGCATGATGGATATCCATTTCTCCACAGGCATAAAGTTTAGGATCATCCATGTAAAACAAATGGGTCACCTTGTGTCTCTGGTTTCTGGAGGTGCCACAGTTATACCCTCGAGTATTTCTGAGCGCAGAAGTGAAGGGGACTGAGGGAACCAAAAGTCTAGAATCATTTATTTAAGAATGCATATTTTACATTTTCATAAATTACCAATATTGGAAGAACGTTTATTGTGCATCTGAAATTTTTCGCAGCCCATATGAATCGAGACGGTTATTCTATGATATTCTAATATTCTTTTACGAGTCGATGTGTGCAGTTAAAGAGGTGAAATGGGCATAGAAACACATCTAGCCGATCGCGTAAAGTACAAAAATTTCATTCCTGCCCATGAATTTCATGACACAGAAGACTATAAAAGGGAATATTAACAAACGGAGTATTTCATCTTTCATTTTACGATGCCAGTGATAAAATTGTCAAAGAAAAATTATGAATGTTTAGTGTTACTATAAAGTAGACGTGCTGTAGAATATTTGATCTTCATTATTTCACAGTAGAAAATAATGAAATTGACGTTTGCTCCTCGAGTTAGATTTGATATATTTCTTAAGCTTTTTCAAAATGCTTTGTTTGTGTGTATGCTTTGTTGAATTGCTGAGTTGAATTTCGCAACTGAATTTGGATGCAGTTGAGAATTGAAAAGAGAGAAAAAAAGAATAATTCGAAATAGTGGACAAGATGACGGATATAATTATTTGACATAGCCATAACTCGGCAATGAAAACAGTACACTCTGCTCCTGTTATTGCATGGGCGCATCACTGCTGAAGACAGTCGTATGAAATACTTCTCCCATCTTCTTACAAAAAATTTGGAAAACTTCCGTCGGAAGTAAAAGCAATAAAATTCAAAATAAGATGTAAAATGAGAAATGAAACTCTATGTTTTTTACCACTTTTATTTGTAACTAAAGTTACTGCAGGTTAAGGACATTTTCAAAATTATACATTGAAGTGAAAATGATTTATTACATTAGCCCTTATATAGGCAATAACAGAGGTGATTAACTTAATTGAATACCTGAATTTTAATTACCTGTGATAATGTGGACATGCTAATTTGAAAACCGGTGAGTAAACATGTTGCACTCGCAATGCTTACGAATTTTCAAGGATTCCAAATAATTGAGTTTGCAACCCTTCCTTGAATAGTGCAAAATTTCTATATCGTTCAGATTCGGGAACTTGTGGTTGCATCCCAAAGAATGGTTGCCTATTCTGAAGGACCTTTCATGTTCAGCATACCGTTTTGAGAAATTTCGACCACATTGTCCCACATAAACACTATTACACTCCGGACTTTCGGACACTTGAGCTTATAAACTCCAGATTTCTCCAACTTGTCCACTTTATCTTTGGCACTGATGAGGAAATCAGATAACCAGGGATGTGGTCTGAATGCCACTTCCAAATTACTTTTTTCTGAAGAAACCCGCAATTATCTCCCATTGCCAAATTGCAAATTGCCAAAAACGACTCTCCTCGATAGGAAAACTTAACAGATTTTCTCTGGTCTAGAAGGTAATGAGGCTGCTGACTCCCTTGCAAAGGAGGGTTCTGCAAGCAGCTTCATTGGACCAGAACCTATCATTGGCATCGCTTTAGGCTTTGCCAAACAAAGATTGAACACCTGGATGGCAAAAAGATTTAAGGACAGAATTTTCTAGGATTGGCTCACTCCAAAGTGTTTATTCACCCTTCAAAGCTTGATACCAAACAGTTGTTGGACTACAGTAGGGATGAACTACGATGTCTCACAGGTCTTCTTACAGGTCATTGTCATTTGAATCACCATATGCAGAGACTTGGACTGTCGGAAGACAGTGTGTGTTTGGAAAATGATGAAACAGCAGAACACATACTTCATGCCTGCTCCACTGGGGACCGAATCAGATTTTTAGAGTCTGGCAGAGCCGTACTCGCACCATCTGATCTGAAAGACCACTCACCATAAAAACTAATCGGCTTCGTTCAGAAGCTGTGTTTATTTGATCGAGTATGAATAGGTGTGAGCCACAATAAACTTTTGCGGATTGCGATGGAGGGTCGAATTGACCCACCCACTTTGGACCTAACCTAATCTACCCATTTATTGATTTCTGGTTGTTTGATCTGATTATTCTGTAAGTGAATTTACGGCTTTGTTTTCTGACTAACTTCTGGATTGTGTCTGCGTTGAAACCATTCATTTTCATTTCCATAGCTAGATTGTTAGCAGACAAAGGTAGTGAGAATGCTCTGTGTATCAAATTTATTCTGATTGTATATAATGTTCAGGTCTAAGATATTCATATATGTTTCTCTATCTCTCTTTGGAGTATGAACTGAATTTTTCAATTGGGATTATTCATGAATGTCATAAATTGGTTCAGCTATCGTGTGGCAGCTCTGAAACAGAATTTACTATAGTGGTCTCCAAGCTGTTCATAAATATGTCTGCTTAAAGTGGACTGAGGGTGAGCCCATTGGTAAACCTGAATCCTGTTTATAAAATTTGTTGAACTGTAGGTAACATATGTGTGCCTAAATCATATGTGATATGGTCCACTTTGGCTTGATCTAATATATCTAAAAAGAGGAGCTTTCATTCGTTACACGGTATGTTGGAGAACATACTCTTTACATCGAATGAAACTAAAATTGAATAATGTGGCGTGGTTTGGTTACTTATGTTTTCCATTAAGTAAATTTTTAATCCTGTGAGGTGGGACGAAATTGGTACCACTTTTAGCAGACATATTCATGAACAGCTTGGAGACCAGTATAATAAATTCCGATCTGGGTAAAAAACATGTTCATTTTTGGTACAGATAAGTAGACGATATTCTTGCCTGTTTCGAAGGTACTACCCGACAGTTGAACCAATTTATGACATTCAGTCGGTTGCAGAAAGCTATAATGAATCACATCAGCCGCTGACCACAATACAGTAATCTTTTTTTTTGGCATCCCTTGTTGTCGTAGAAGATCCACTTATCATCACACGTGACGATCCGATTTTAAAAAGTATCGTTATGTTTAAGCAAAAGCAAAGAAGAAGAGACCTCGAAATGAGACAATTTCTGTTGATTATTCAAATCCTTGGACAACAACTTTTCGAGCTTTTTGACCTTGTCAATACGTTTCAAACCATCAAAAACCGCATGGAAGCCTACGCACAGATCTTTCGACATCCCACGCATCGTTACTGATGGATCAGTCTCCACCAGGTTCCCCAAATCCTCCTCCTGGTTACTACTGTGGGTCGACCACTTCAAGGATAAAATCTCCGAAACTAACGTCGCACAGTGCGTTCATTAAATTATTGTGAAATGTCTGGTTGATTTTTTGGACCATTTCGGCAGCGCTTTGGTTCAATTTAAATTGGTACACGAAAGGAAAAGTACTTTAGAAACAAATTCTCCCATATGAACATTGAATTATACAAAAAAACTTATTTCTATTCAGTTTGTAGTCCAAACATTAGTTATGGAATTGAAACAGATATAAGTCAAAAGAATGCTACACAATATAAAAAATAAAAGAACTACGATATAACATTTTACTTACATGGAACCATGTCATCCTTAACGGCTGACTCAAGTTTTGGAATGAGACACCTGTTTTATTACCCCATCAACACCTTCCTGGATAACCTTACAAGATGAATTACTCGTTTCATCCGTATCATTCCGACTCTATGTCACGGAAGAGACAAATCTCCTCTTGTCGAAACATACAGGGTGTTTATTAAACATGCGGCAAAAAAATAAGGGACTATTCTAAGGATATTTTTTCCTTTGATGATTTTCGATAGGGCGTTTTGTTTCGAAGATACGGATGCCACAGCTGGAATTACAAAGGCTGCTCTTCAAAACCTGGAAACACTATTCCGAACCAGCCTCAACAACTTTTGATGCTTTATAAAGCTCAGATCAGATCTTCTTTGGAGTATTGTTCTCATGTATGCAGCTCCGCCCCTAAACATACCCAGAAGTTGCTGGATTCCATCCAGAAAAGAGCCATCCGCCTGATTTCAGACGCGAACATCACGTGCAACCTTGATAGCCTGAAACATTGTGAAGAAAGGTTGGAGATTTGTCTTTCTTCTATAGATACTTTTCACGGGAGGTGTTCAAGTAACTTGGCACGTTTGATTCCAACAGTAGCGGTACATATCAGAAAAATGGATTCAATCTCCAGTGTTGATGTTCCTGCAGTGCTTGTGTTTCATCCTTAAAAAAACAGTAGGTCGTGTTTCTTTTTGAAAAAATCCATTACTGAATATTTGCCTGAACTGCAAAAATGAAAATAAACTAAAAATATTTTCCAACTCAGAGCAAAAAATGAAATTCTCACAACGTCGTCATGCAACCTAGCGGTTTTATGACCTAAAGGAACCACTGACTTGAAAAGTGAAAATAAAAAATAATTAAAAAGGTTTCCTATCTTTTCTCTCTCTTTTTTTCTTGCTTTTCTCTCGGCTTCTGGTTCTTTGTAAACTAATCAGTAATTATAGTTTTAAGTTTAGTTTGTAGTGAGGATTTGAGTGAAAGACCAGTTTCTCTCTTCCTGGTGTTGAAAGAAAACTAAACTTTCACCTTTTATTTACCTAGTTCTTTAGAATTGATACTGGAGATTGTTTGTGAATTTGTCATAAATAATAAATGTATTATTATAAAATAGCCTTCTAGTAGTAAAGACATGCCTGAAGAAGCTATTGTTTAGCGAAACACGTGTTGCGTTTTTGTAAAACTGTTGAATTAAAATTTTACATTGAAGTGTTTCTTGAATAAAATAGCTTTCCTTGTAATTTCCTGAACAGGAAGGTAGAGTCTACACGAAGTCTGGCTTGGGATGTGGGGGTTGAGCTAACCGGCTATCGGATGACTGCTTCCACGTAGCCTCGCTGAATACGGAAATGACAGAATCACTTATGGTTCTGTTGTTCCCTAACTGAATGCCATCCCAACGATGGCTTGATCTTGAGGTGTGTGTATCCGTACCGAGAGGATGAATGACACTGAGCCTATCAGATGTCTCTACGGAACCTTCGAGATGCGGGACTCTGCCGTGATTGCCTTCTTTCCCTAGCTACTCGTGGGACTCTATAGAGTCTATAGAGTCTATAGAGGAGATGGATGTCGAGCTCGCGACTCCAACTGACCTCCCTGTAAATTTAGTTTAGAAGCGAGTCTACAGAGGATATGGATGTCGAGTTTACGACTCCAACTGACCTCCCTGTAAATTCAATCCAGGAGCGAATCTACAGAGGAGATGGATTTCGAGTTTACGACTCCAACGGACCTATCTGTAAATTCAGTTCAGGAGCGAGTCTACAGAGAAGATGGATGTCGAATATACGACTTCAACTGACCTCCCTGTGAATTTAGTTCAGGAGAGAGTCTACAGAGGAGATGGATGTCGAGTTTACGACTCCATCTAACCTCCCTGTAAATTTATTTCAGAAGCGAGAGCTGCGGCGTACGCAAAATCTGTCTTAAGTGGGGGAACTAACCCCCATGAGCAGGTTAGCAAACGTTTGCACTCAAGTGAGGTTTCACCAAAACCAGAGGCGAAAAATCCCTGCACGGCTGAATCTAAGGCATCGTCAGGTGTAGCTGACGTGCAAAAACCCCCATATGGAAAGTTTGTCGTGGGTATCAAGATGGGAATCTTGCAATTCGACTATCCGACTACATCATTAATAGAGCATATACTTTGTGCCTGCCCCGCTGGGGACCGAAACAGATCTTTAGAGTTCGGCAGAGCCGTACTCTCACCATCTGACTTGAAAGACCACTCACCATACAAACTGATCGACTTCGTTAAGAAGCTGGGTTTGTTTGGCCGAGTGAGAATAGGTGTGAGCCACAATAAACACTTGTCAGTTCGTACAGCTAAGCCAAAGACTAGTGTACCGGGTCTGATGAATTTACTAGTTAATACCATATAAAACCTCCCACGTAAAATTAATGATTAGAACTCGTAAATTATACCACGCCGCCTATGCCATACAAAAAAACTGCCGACGTTCAGTTACTATTCAGTTTTTATGCCATTCGAATTCAGTTCTACTTTATTCACATGTAACTACCTGAAAATACCTGATATTTCCTTGAATAACTAGTAAACACAGGAAAGAAACAGGTTAATCTTTGGAACAGAAAAAATTCACAGGGCGGCAAATCTGGTGAATACGGTGGTTGAGGCATGATTACGGTTTTGTTTTTTTCCAAAAAATTACGAACAAGCAATGACGAGTGAGCAGAAGCGTTATCGTGATATAAAAGTCATAAATATTTTTCACAATACCGGCAAATCTGGATCGAAGTTGACGTCATTCAACAATTCCTGAGCGATGCTCATGCGATGTTTTTATAGTCAAAATTCAGCAATGTTGAAATGAACTTCGCTGCCACGAACTTCATGCCCATAATTTCCGAAAAAATTGCATGGCTCATCGGTTGTGCTGGGTCGTCCAGGGCGAGCATCGTCATTCACATCTTCTCGACCTTCTGTGAAAAGTTGTTCCAGTTTAAACATTTTTCTGACTCAGAGTACAATCACCGTATGCCACAGTCATCTTCTTAAAGGTTTTGAGTACTTAATTCTATTTTTCACACAAAATTTGATGCAAATTATTTGATCCATTTTGTTCGATAGCTGAAAATCGCCGAACATGTGAAACTCTTTTAACTTTTATGCTTTTCACCAAAAAACTGAACATGCTAAACAGCAGAAACTGTGAACATATGCTCGAGGCGAGTGTATCAACATGAAAAATCCCTAATCGAATGTACGTAGCTCCTGAAACTTGAACATTCACCTTGTTTCTTGAACATATTTCGTACATTTCAAGTTGAATTAGAAAGTTGTGAAACTAACAGTCCTATACCTCCAGGAAACTGGGCAAGAGGAAAAATATACATCAAAGAAAAGTATTATTTTTGTAATACCTTTTTCTTATGGACACTTTCTTGTTCTTGTTTTTTCAGTCGACTCCTAACAGTTCCTTCAAATCTAACATCACATCATTATGAATTTTAAGTTTCTCTAGTTACTATCATCCCATGGATACGAATGAGTTCTATTCCTATGCTAACGACCAAAAAATGATCTTTTATTTTGAATCCATTGCAAATAGAGAAGGAATAACCAACCCCAACTGATCGATATCAGAAAAAGACAACGCTCACGTGAAATGTCTAGCCGAACAACGTGTTCGTTGTGGCGTGCCCCTACAAAACGCCAATTGATGTCATACAACTCCACTATTTGTACAATTGCGAGAGCTCGAAGGAATGTTTTTATGTCAAAGGAATATAGTACGAAAGTCATCAAAACCGAGACAATTTCGTTTTTGTCCCTATAGAATTTTGCTTCAGATGTCTTTCGTCATATTTTTTAGATAGCAATGGTCTGGTGGATCTGACTAGTCAGATTATCTCATCATTATTCGAGTGGTCGTTATTAAGTTATTGTAATAATAGGAGCTTTCTAGCTCGTTTCTCCTTTATTAATTTTTTTAAATGAATTTTAGGTGCGCTGTCACCAGATGCAGGTTTCTCCACATCAAAATTTGAAAGTTTGGCAATTCCGAAAAAGGCTGTAGGGTTCGTGCCGATCGCACGAAGGCCGGTCTTTTTGAAATCTGATCATTTGGTATACCTACTTATATTCTCTTACATTATGTGGTTCCAGAATTGAATTTTCATTCATAATTAAACTGCTTTTTACTCACTATTCCCTTCCCGATAGATTGACAAAAAGTCTTCTATCTGTTTTTTGTTGTCTTAACTTCATCTTACTCTACGAGGATGGTATTTTTCTCAGTCCAAGAGAAAATGAAAGTCGAAGGTTTCAAATATAAAGTATAATGAGTAGAAAAAGACTCCATGGACAAAATGAAAACAACGTGTAAAATATTATATAAAAGGAAAATGTTAAATTCTAGAAAATGAAAGAACTAGAACAAGGAAATGCCGCCAATTTTAACCTAACCTGTTTAATATTTACAAATGCGCCAATTCGGTACAAAATACTCTCAGTTTTACTTTATATTTAGGGAGAGTGGTGTATAACTTCAAATTTTTGCCCTTCTCTGTAATTGTATTATCAACTTTAGCTAAACAATCAGCACTAGGAACCCAATAATATATAATCTATTTGCAAATGGGAAGCGGACCCAGATAAAATATTATGTGAACTCTCTCTAAATATCAACTGGCTAATACAAAAAATAACAAACACTCACATTACGCCTCTTTGAGTGTTCATGGTCAACCATAGGTTCCGTTGACCCACCAACACTTTTATTCCAAACTCCCCTGTATCCATTACCATTTTGTAATTTAACTGCACGGATTTTTCTTAAATTTCACACCACCCGCTTACAAACAAAATAACTCAGCCGATTTAGGCCACTTTCCTCAGCCACAAAAACCTCATATCAGCGTTTTTTCAACCTTCCCAAGTGTATGACCATCGGCAGGATGCAATACATTTATTTGTTTAGTCTAAGTAAATTTTAACATGACCACAACGGCGCTCGAAGGTCCGACACTCATAAAGTAATTCAGCGCTTTTTCAACTGGAAAAATATCGACACCAAAGAAACGGGTGATCGACCTCGATCTCAATGAATAAAATAATATTTTATGTTACTCTCGCAATGACCGTTATTACACTACTCCCCCCTTCGTTAAAGTTCTGGGCACACAGTGCCATAACTTTTCAATCAAATAAAGCAACAATATGATAACCAAAATGAAAATTCGTAATGTATCCTAATGCTAACAAAAATTCTGTCACTTTTCGGCGAACAAAGGTTTCGCTTCTGATCCGCGCACTGCACTCGCGAACACTCGCGTTTGTGCGTGATTCACTTCTGCAGTCAGCGAGGCTCCCTTGCCTGCTGTAACCTGATGTGGTATGGTGTGATGCGTAAAGTAACCTTTTTCACGAGTCCGGGAAGTCCCAGGACTTTCCGCAACTCTCAATGAATAAAGTAATATTTTATGTTACTCTCGCAATGACCGTTATTACATTATTATGAAGTATTTTTGGTGAAATATTTGCTCATTCATTAATTGTCTTCTGTATGTTGATATTCGTGAAACCTACCAATAGAATATGTTGATGATGTGTCAGACGAATTGGCTACTTGGTATTTCTAAACATGCGAATAAGCATAAACAGTGCATTCCAGTTGAAACGAGCTACTCTGAGTGAGTCATTTGATAGGGGGTATGTAGGAAGATCGTGAAACAAGTCAACTTCAGTTTCAAAGGTGACACATTTCTACGTTAAAATCAACCTCCTTTGTCAGCCCCTACAACCGCCTTCAAATGGAAATAATTATCACAACACAAAAAAAAAAATTTTTACTTAGTCAGACACATGGAAAATGCGAATAGAGTTCCATCTGAATTTCAAAAAGTTGGAAGAAGTAGAATGTGTCAATATGTCTGACAGTGGTTTACTAGAATTTAATGAGATATTTTCTCAGATCATACAGGGAGATTGCTACTGAGTAACGTTTTCGAATAGGTCCAAAACAAATCCATTGGATTTATGTGATGCCCAAGCGAAGCTCTCTTACAGAGACAGGCTTGTCTGGCTATCAGTGGTGCCATCAGTACTACACTGTTAGCGGCTATGGAGATCCTTCTAGATCTACCTCCTCTCCACATTTTTCTGGAAAGAGACTGCATACAGACTTGTGCACATTGTCAATTGCACAAATCAATTCAATGCAGAGTGCAACAGACTGTCGGTTGGCCTTTGGAAGTCACAGCATTCTAGAAATGACCTCTGACTTTATGCCTCCAACTGTCAACTACGAACTGCCTTATAAAGTACCATTCCCGAGTAGAGATGACTGGATCCAGCGGGAGAAGGAAATATTAGGAGCAGATAGTTGTTGGTTCACTGATGGATCAAAAACACCTTCCGTTTCTGGTGCAGGTGTTTTCAGTCGCAGACCTAGGACAGAGTTATCTACCTGCCTAGGAACGAATGCGACTGTATTTGAAGCAGACATTCACGCTATTGAATTGTGTGTGGAGAGATTGGATAAATCCAACCTCACTCACAAGTCAATGAAAATATTCTCGGACAGTCAAGCGGCGTTGGAAGCTCTTGGCTCCTACCGACCAACCTTTAAATTGGTAGCAAACTGCTAAAAAAGACCCTCTTCGATAGGAAGACTAAACATATTGTCTCTGATCTGGATTCCTGGCCATATTGGCCTGAAAGGCAATGAAGCTGCTGACTCTCTTGCAAAGGAGGGTGCTGCAAGCGGCTTCATTGGACCAGAACCTGTCATTGGCATCGCTTTGGGCTTTGCCAAACAAACACTGAACACTTGGATGGCAAGAAGAGTTATGGACTTCTGGCAGAATCTTCCAGGATTGGCTCACTCCAAGGCGTTTATTCACCCTTCGAAGTTTGATTCCAAACAGTTGTTGAACTACACTAGGGATGAACTACGATGTCTAACAGGCCTTCTTACAGGTCACTGTCGGAAGACAGTGTGGACTGTCGGAAGACAGTGTGTGTCGCCTCTGCCTGGAACATGATGAAACTGCAGAGCATTTACTTTGTGCCTGCCCCGCTGGGGACCGAATCAGGTTCTTTGACTTCGGCAGATCCGTACTCTCACCATCTGACCTGAAAGACCACTCACCATACAAACTAATCGGCTTCGTTAAGGAGCTGGGTTTATTTGGCCGAGTCTGAATAGGTGTGAGCCACAATAAACCCTTATGGGTTGCGGTGGAGGGTTGAATAGACCCACTCACTTTAGATCTACCTACCTACCACTCACATAACAAACATTAGATATAAATGTACTCATATTCTTATCACTATACTTTTTCAATGAGTTTCCTTGGGCAGCTACTAGCAGGTTCAGTATTCAAATAGAATAACCGACATCTTTATTACCCAACCTTCTTTCCATTCAGTTGGGAGTCATCATTCATTCGTATAGTTACATCATACAAAATTGAGTCCTGAATATATGAATCAACCTTTGATATTTCAAAGTTTATGACTTCCCGATGAAGGTTCCGTATTTCACCTAATCCAATCACAAAATTTTACCGATCTGGGAAGAACTTCATTTCAACCTGTAACACCTGCTATTCTCATAAAGACGCCTGGAAACACATTTTCATATAGGGCAGGGGTATATTTGGCAGATTCTCCGATTATTTGCTGTCTCTATAATTCAGCCGAGAGGGGGGTCTGGTCTCACATTAACACCGTATAGAAGGTGTTTATTTCTATACGGTGACATTAGTGAGGACGAATTTTCATATCTCACTCGTAATGGTTGTAGAGTAAAACGAATTTGTAGTTTTTATCCTCATTACTCTGCGTTTTATTTACCCCACTTTTTTAAAATACGGGAAAATGGCACTTTTCCCATTCTTTCATTTCAAATCTTGCAG